>JAIGNY010000733.1:545000-787500 GCA_020152595.1 Chiridota heheva
CTCTCCTTCATCCTTAGGCCTAATCAGGTTTTAGAAATAAACCTACTACATATTTATTTCATACCAAAAAAATAGTGTTCTTATATTATAATTAATATATTTGAATTTTGCCAATTTCTTGCACTTCCTATCTCTGAGAGAATACACAGAACTAGCATCCTCCTAATTGATAGCCTATAGAGGGAGCCATTTCATAACAAGGCACAACCTTTTGATGTTTAAGAAATAACACTCCTATCATGACCAATTCACTAATCCAATGAGAGGACATCTGAAATGGTCAGTCGAATCAGTTTTATAAATATTGCTGGAATCAATCCAAAATATTGTTTTACTAGCACTTTTTTGAAAACGCACTTGGGAGGCGGGGTTAAAGATGGGACACCCAAAACGGCAATAATACTTTAAAAATAACCCTCAAAATAACCCCTAAAATCACACAAAAACGTGAACATGCATCCATCACCCAAAAAATAATAATGATAATAATGATAATGATAATAATAATGATAATAATAATGATGATAATAATGATAATGATAATGATAATAATAATGATAATAATAATGATAATAATATACTACTACTACTACTACTACTACTATTACTACTACTACTACTACTACTACTACTACTACTGCTGCTGCTACTACTACTACTACTACTACTACTAATAATAATAATAATAAAATGAGGCATAATAGTCAATAATTCATTTCTCTCATTCTTAAATCTATGGTGGCTCTCAAAAGAGCCTTTGGGTTTATTCCAAGTAAATAGTCAGTTTACTTGGAGGAGGTGTACTTCGTGACGGCTTTGGTACCCTCACTGACAGCATGCTTGGCCAACTCTCCGGGCAGCAAAAGTCTGTGATAATATCGCCGCGTGGTAGAGTTAAGGGCTAACTGCTACATCAACACATAAACAGAAATTATTTGGGACTATATTTGATAAAAGTTTGAATATTTATTTTATAATATATGCACAAGATATATGTGTGAAAAAACAGAAACACTTATTTCTTTGAATCTTTGATTTAAATTATTGATTTTTTCTTTCTTGAGCATTCCAGTCAGATGTTGATTAGAGGGGGGATCCAAGAGCTCAGGTAAAATCACCAGGTCTATTTAATGAGTAGGTGTAAAACTTGATTTATAATTGCGATCTTCATATCTTTCACGTCACATCCGATTGTGGATCGTTTCTAATTAAGTATGTACTGTGTGAATGTGCTAGTCACTTCCGTCGCGTCAGTTATTGATTGGTTGCTGATATTTGGGTATGACCAATCAGAAAAGTTGGCTTTGATTGTATATATAGCTGTTAATATTAACATGATATCTGGCCTTTAACAGATTTCAAAAGACTTCTTTTCTTTCAAAATAAGGCAAATGCCTATTTACTATTGTTTTACGCCTTGTTTGTTACCATACACCTTGAGCTGTTTGCAGCTACATAAAATTAGCATATTAATTCTAATTAAAACATGGAAATTCATGACACTGTGAAATTTGAATTTTCCCATGCACGCAAAATTTGTAGATTGTTAAGTAGACTATAGTATCTCTTTTAAGGTTGGCTTAGTTACGAAAAGACAAATTGCCTGTAAAGAAAACGATGCACACTCTGAATACTAATCACATGTCTGAAGTCATTAAAGCCATTTTTTATTCATAAAATCAATTGAAATGCATTTCATCTCTTAATCTAACTATTTGAACAATTCTTTGCCTTTTCTTGTCTTTTACTACATTCATGTTGGAAAGTAATCTTGAAAAAGATACCATGCAAAAAAAACCAACAGATATTTCTTTCCTCTTATTAAGGGCCATAACATGTCAAGCCAAACGATACCTTATTTCATTACCTGCATACTATTTAATCGATTTGTACAAACATATCTCAATTCAATTTTTCCACTGTTTTAAATTGAAAACAGAGTAGGATAGGAAATTAAAAGTTATGACGGAAGGAAATCATTGTGACCTTTTTCATTTTCACTGATCTTTTAAAGTGCTTGTTTATTATTAATTGGAGGCAGTTCTAATTGCCCTGTTTGGGATTTCTTCAAAGGTAATTTATTGAGTAATGAAGGTCAAAAAGCAAATACAATGTTGTCAAGGGAATCATTAATAATAGTCCCAAACTGCACAGCCTTACAAAAACAGACAATCCATCATAAGGCTAGATTACAAAAAGCGCATGTTTAGATTTCAAACGCTCTATTCAATGTTAATTAATGTAACCATGGGCCACAACCCTTGCAAGTTTACAATTTTGAATTACTGTAGTAAGGCATAAGCTCTGTACCAAGGGGAGGATCAAGCCCAGAAATTTAAAGGTGAACACAGTTACAAAGTTGTTGTTTTTTTGGCTGTCTTTTAATTACAAAGTGACCCTTACAAAGAAAAGAAAGAATGAATAAGTATTTTAGTCAAAGATTAATATCACAGGTGAACAGGTCTAGAATCTTCTAGGGCAAGCTGCTTTTGCCTGAATAAATATCAAACAAATTTTGAATGATTTTCCAAAAAATTGTGCTTCAAGGTGAAGTGAGGGTTTTATTTTGGCTTATTTGTCAGATATTCATGTTTTGCCTACTTTATGCCATAATATTTCACTGTTAATGAATCTTAGGTAACTACTGGATATAAATATTAGAGTTACAGAAGTTAGATGCACATGTCTGCTTGGGCCAATAGCTTTGTTGAATATTTTAGAAAATTGTACCATCACCATTCGATCTAGTACCCCTATAAAAATTTGCAACATAGTTTCAGATTATATTAGTGTCCTTTTTGTCCCCTACCTAAAGATTGCAGTATTTACCCCCTCCCCCAAAGTTCTACAACACCTATCGACTGTTTACACATTAAAAGTATATATGGACAGAAAGGGATTTTTCAAACCCGTAGACAGCTCTACATTTATTTACTTTTTGAGAGAGGGGGCGGCAGGAAAGGGGCAAGTGAAATGACTGGGAGCCATGCTATTTTTCTTTAAATCCCTTAAGCGCAGAGTTTGCTGTGAGATGGAACCGAGGTGGTACCGTGCTAATGACTATGCTGCATTTGCTGTCAAACATTGATGAACTTGAATCTATTAGAAAATTCCTTGAACCTTATGCTTTTTTCACAAATATGGGTTGCTCATGCATAGTAATACCTATAAAGCCTGTAAAATTTTCAAGACAGCTATCACAGGGGCGGAGCCAGCATAAAATGTCAGGGAGGCCAAGCCAAACCACTAAGGGATGATGTGACGATGTGTTTGATGAGCAATTTTGTTGTAAATAATTACTAACTCTGGGCGTCTTTAAATTTCTTTGATTATTATTATTGTTATTTTTTTACGTAATGGTGGTGGTGGTTTGGGCTTTTTAAAGGGTAACTAACCCTTCTTAGCCCGCCATCTTGCTATTTTAATGGAATATATTGGGACATGGGTGCAGTGTTTTAACAGTATAAGCGGAGAGTAGAGAGAAAGGGTACTCCCTGTAAGAATTTTACCTTCTCTGTTGAATGTTTCCCTTCATATTGAAAAAATTTGGATTTAAAAAAATTGATGGAAAATTTTGGCAAATATTTGGCACCTTTTTCCGATAATTGATGAAAATTGACCAAAATTTAAAAAAAAAAATTGCCCTAAAATGAAAGAAATTTTCCGAAAATTGAAGATTAATGCACGAGAATTAAGGAAATTGCCCAAAATTGAAAGAAATTTTTCAAACATTGAAGGAAATTCCCCAAAAATCGATGAAAATCGAAGAAAGATTGCCCCAAAATGTATACAATTTTCCGTAAATTGCATAGGAAGAAAGGAAATTGTCCTAAATTGAAAGAAATTTTCCAAACATTGAAGGGAATTGCCCCAAAATAAAGGAAATTTTCAGAAGTGAGAATTAAGAAATTGCCCAAAATTGAAAGACATTTTCCAAAACATTGTAGGAAATTTCTTAAAAGTTAAGAAAATTTACTGAAAATATGAAAGAATTTTCCAAAATTGAAAAAAAAGTGCATGAGAATTTCTTTCCTAAATTTAAAAAACAACGAAGCTCAAATTTCATGTTACTGCTAAATCTGGGTTAAGGTTTTAAAAATTTCCTGTTTACTGTAGCCAACTTCTCCCATTCAAAGTAGTTGGCGGAACTGAAATGCACTAAGTTCACATAAGCAATTTTCCAGTTATTCCGTTATGTGATCACAAAATATTGTGCAATTTATGCTAATTAGGTACATAAGTTTTTAAGTGCTGTAATATAGTGACTTTAACCATTTTTTTGCTGTTTGCATTGCTTTTGGTTCCGATGCAATAGCATAAGGAACCTATGTAGTCAAGCTGGCATGTGTATGCATTATGTATGTATATGGTGTATGTATGTATGTATGTATATGGTGTGTGTATGTATGTATGTATGTATGTATGTATGTATGCATGTATGTATGTGTGTATGTATGTATGTATATGTGATTTATGTTATGCTTGGTATATGGATGTGTTTTGGTCTGTAGATGATCCTATTGCTTTTGGTACTGATGTCATGAATATTAATTAGTAGGCGGGGCTAAATGTAAAATTCTGTTAACAAGCTTGTAACGCGATATCTCAAGTAACGTTTAACCAATTATGATGGGGCATTTTGCCGTTTGCATGCTTTTTAGTATATAGGATATTCCACTGGAGGCTATTTTGCAAGGCAGGGCATCATTGCGATTCATGCGTCCTCACACAGCTCAGTCACAACACATGTACAACAAATATACCACATGCTAACCTATCTACTAGTTTGGCGAATTTTACTGATTGCAGCTTTTCATTCGCTTCCGATTTTACTTTAGAGCTTCTTTACGTTTGATATATTCACTGGGAATACGAAAAGCAACTTTTACATGAACGCCATCTGATTGTTCGTTATACTCATACAAAGCCAACATACCTGCTGCAAATCCTAGTATGAACCATAGGTTGAAAGCCGTCACGTCGTACAGCACAAACCATCTTCGAACATCGATCAGGATCAGATGGAAATCGAGGAAGTGTCTTTTTATTCCCCTGCATGTCTACTAGTGCAATGAACGGCACGGCAAGATTCCGGCATAATTATCTTACAAAAATAATCTGATATAACTACATGCAAACGTATGTAAATCTAATTAAGTGTACAGCAGACAACATTGTTCCTGCCCTACAAAATGTAAACAAAGTCATGTGACCTCGTGACGTCAGCTGAAACACCCTTAGAAAACCATTTAAGCTAAAGTTGTTGCTTGAATCATACTCTTCAATTGGTTAGAAATATAGCAGTTTACTATGTATGAAGATACACAACAGATGGTAAATAGAAACACCAAGCTCTACTAAAGATACAAAAAAAATGACCCCCAACTTCCGCATTCACAATTCACTGGACACCTGTCTTTATCTTTATTGTTCTAAAGCAACAATCAAACATAGTTAACAGATTGAGATGGTACAGGTGCAATCCCATGTCTTCCATTAAACTATATTCTAGTAACCTCTCCATTAAACTATATTCTAGTAACCTCTTGATCTTCCTTGCCTCACACAAAAAACGTCTATAAATGATGTGCCACTCATGTCATAGACCTCAGAATTAGAATCTTGATATCACAACACCCCTCTAATCTTCCCTAATCCATTAAAACGTGACCTTCAGCAGAGATCACCATAAATGATTCAAATCTTACCATGACAACCCTTTTCTCTTCTTATATTCTTTCTCACTTTATTTTTCTTTCTATTTTCCAAACAAGTATTGATATTTCCATGAAAATGAAATAGCCCTATTACATGCAGTGGTATGTCATTAAATTCATCAGTGTATGGGACCGGAAATAGCCTTATTAAGATTGAAATGAGGAATGTTGAGGATAAGTTTGATTTTCGACACGGTGGCTTATAAATGTAAATGTAGGCTATCTATATATAATGAGAAGGTATATATATAATGAGGAGGGGTCAGTACTGAAAATGATGGGGATATTGCAGTAGTTTATTTTGTAAATGGAAGTTTAATAATATTTAGGTGGGATAGTGTCCATTGCAGAAGCTTAAAGTTTGTCTCAGTAATCACCTAAATATCGATCATTCTTAAATGTCTCTATTACTTGTTATAACATTTCTTTCTATGGAGTATTTGCATTGTCATGACCCGTGCATTAAATCCGAGTAATGCACAACCTTGAGTATTGGGTTTAGTCCATTTTTACAACAGGTGAATTGTTTCACAAAACATACATGTATGTAAACTTTTCTTGTTTTTCATTTATTTTTGTTGTTTTTTATGCATTTTAAACAATCTAACACTGAAATTTTATAAACAGATTAATGTTTGGGCATTGTGTTTACAGGCATATTTCATGCACAGTTTTAAAGACTTTGCACTCACGAATGGCCCTCCTAAAGTCGGGCTATTCTACTCGTGTCAAAGTCCTTTACCCTGTGCATTAAATGCACATATAAACACTCCGCCTCAGCACTTAATCTTTAATTATTATTTTCATCTATCAAGATGGCATTTCTATGCTGGGCCCCACACAGAAAGTGTTCTCACTCAACTCCGGATCATGACCCCCCTTCCCACCACTCCCAGCACCCCTACTTAATGATAACCTTGCTCAATAATTGTAAAAAAAACATTGTTGTGTTCTCACTTGAGTGCGTGCAAGTGATCTATCCCACTGCAGGCGTTTGGTCATGGGGCAAAAGTGAACCCAGGTATTGAAAGGTGGATCTGATTGCGAATGTACGCAAGTGATAACATATTCATAGTTCTAGTTTTCTTCTATTTGATTGACCTCTCTACAGCTTCAAAGCTGGTGATTTGTATAAGTCCACATTGGACAGGATACAAAGGGTTAATACATTAACCCATTAGTATCCTCACACTCCTTATACCTCCCCCCTTCTCACATGACATTGCAGCCTTCCTGAATATGCCATTGCTTTATGGTAGCTGGCTGGTGCAGCAGTTTAGAAGCAAGACTGAGGCAACAGTTTGTAAGCATGATTGAGGCAGCAGTTTGCAAGCATAACTGAGACAGCATTTTGCAAGCATGACTGAAACAGTTTGGAAGGATGTCTGAGGCAGCAGTTTGCAAGCATGAATGAAGCAGTTTGGAAGGATGGCTGAGGCAGCAGTTTGCAAGCATGACTGAAGCAGTGGTGTGCAAGTATGACTGAGGCAGCAGTTTGCAAGCATGACTGAAACAGTTTGGAAGGATGTCTGAGGCAGCAGTTTGCAAGCATGAATGAAGCAGTTTGGAAGAATGGCTGAGGCAGCAGTTTGCAAGCATAACTGAAGCAGTTTGCAAGCATGACTGAGGCAGCAGTTTGCAAGCATGACTGAAGCAGTTTGAAAGGATGGCTGAGGCAGCAGTTTGCAAGCATGACTGAAGCAGTTTGGAAGGATGGCTGAGGCAGCAATTTGCAAGCATGACTGAAGCAGTTTGGAAGGATGGCTGAGACAGCAGTTTGCAAGCATGACTGAAGCAGTTTGGAAGGATGGCTGAGTCAACAATTTGCAAGCATGACTGAGGCAGCTAGCGGTTTGCAAGCATGACTGAAGCGGTTTGCAAGGATGGCTGAGTCAACAGTTTGCAAGCATGACTGAGGCAGCATTTTGCAAGCATGACTGAGAAAGCAGTTTGCAAGCATGACTGAGACAGCAGTTTACAAGTATGACTAAGGCAGCAGTTTGCTAGCACGACTGAAGCAGTTTGCAAAGATGGCTGAGGCAGCATTTTGCAAGCATGACTGAGGCAGCATTTTGCAAGCATGACTGAGGCAGCAATTTGCAAGCATGACTGAGACAGCAGTTTACAAGTATGACTAAGGCAGCAGTTTGCTAGCACGACTGAAGCAGTTTGCAAGGATGGCTGGGGCAGCAGTTTCCAAGCATGACTGAGGCAGCTAGCAGTTTGCAAGCATGACTGAAGCAGTTTGCAAGGATGGCTGAGGCAGCAGTTTGCAAGCATGACTGAGACAGCAGTTTACAAGTATGACTAAGGCAGCAGTTTGCTAGCACGACTGAAGCAGTTTGCAAGGATGGCTGAGGCAGCAGTTTGCAAGCATACCTGAGGCAGCTAGCAGTTTGCAAGCATGACTGAAGCAGTTTGCAAGGATGGCTGAGTCAACAGTTTGCAAGCATGACTAAGGCAGCAGTTTGCAAGCACAACTGAGGCAGCAGTTTGCAAACATGACTGAGGCAGCAGTTTCCAAGCATGACTGAGGCAGCAGTTTCCAAGCATGACTGAGGCAGTAGTTTGCAAGCATGACTGAGGCAGCAGTTTGCGAGCATGGCTGAGGCAGTAGTTTGCAAGCATGACTGAGGCAGTAGTTTGCAAGCATGACTGAGGCAGCAGTTTGCAAGAATAAAGAATGACTGAGGCAGCAGTTTGCAAGCATGACAAAAGGCAGCACTTTGCAAGCATGACTGAGGCAGCACTTTGCAAGCATAAGTGAGGCAGCACTTTGTAAGCATGACTGAGGCAGCAGTTTGCAAGCATGACAGATGCACCAGTTTGCAAGCATGACTGAGGCACCAGTTTGCAAGCTTAATTGAGGCGGTAGTTAGCAAGCATGACTGAGGCAGCAGTTTGCAAGCATGGCTGAGGCAGTAGTTTGCAAGCAAGCATGACTGAAGCAGTAGTTTGCAAGCATGACCGAGGCAGCAGTTTGCAAGAATAAAAAATGACTGAGGCAGCAATTTGCAAGCATAACTGAGGCAGCAGTTTGTAAGCAAGACTGAGGCAGCAGTGTGCAAGCAAGACTAGGCTGCAGTTTGCGAGCATGAGTGAGGTAGTAAGTCTACTATGGAAGGTTGGTGCCCTCATCCTTACATTCTTAACAATTGTTAATGTACTTTAAAGAAAATAATTTGTAACTTTGTTACTATTTGAATTATTTTTCCTCAAACTTCTCCACTGGTAAATCATAGTGGCATTTAAATATTG
Organism: Chiridota heheva; assembly: GCA_020152595.1. Lineage (NCBI taxonomy): Eukaryota > Metazoa > Echinodermata > Holothuroidea > Apodida > Chiridotidae > Chiridota > Chiridota heheva. The sequence continues at coordinate 553,976 of JAIGNY010000733.1, forward strand.
GGGTTGATATTGGAGGGGGAAGGGGGGCACAAACCTTTTCAGCATGGGGTCAAGGGTTCAACCTAAAGTCCCTTGTGGGGTCCAGGTGTGGGTGTGGTGGGGGTCCAGTGAACCAAAGCCCTTATCATCAAGTATTAGATGCCCCAAAAAGACTCTAAATTGTGTGCAATATACAGGTTTTTTTAAGTACCAAATTTGCACCTTGATCAATATATGGTACCATCTAATACAGCTGCAGGAATGTGTATATAGGGTAAATAAAATAAGAAGAGGTCAATACAGTAAGAGAGAGATTGTTTGGGGGGTACAACTTGGTAGGTCGAGGGTTTCTGAGATAGATTGTATTCCTGTGGGAAATGAGCAGGGGCAGGTTTGCGCTCTGCAGAGTGCTATAATTCTAGTTAGATTCTGTTTTACTACTTTCCTGAAATATCCAATGTTTTTAGGCCACAAAATCGTAGGACAAAATATGATAGAACACATGAAGACTTTGAGGAATCTGAGGCTGTGACGTCACAATTTCAGTTGTTGTTACACAAATGATACCAAACTTTATAACTTAAATATTTCCTTAATGGAATCAGATTGTTACCGCTTTCTTCACCATTTTCCTCTTTCATATAAGATTGACTTGCCAGAGCCCTGAACTAATCCTTTAATTACTGACCAACCCCACTGATCACATGGTTTTTTTTCTTCTTCTTTTCTTTTTCTGTAAGCATATCAGTCATGTATAACAATACACTACAGTAGTTTTTCTTGTCATTACACACTTGTAACTCAAATCTCCACCTTCTCTATGAGTCATTACAATGGTTTCTCCCTTCAAGAGAATTTAACAGAATTTTTTGTTTTACCAAAGTTTATTTTTCAAGTATGCTTAAGGGGACAGCCACACATAGTTCAAGTTAGCTAAAGATGAAAGCTGAAATCTCACCGCTCTCATGTTACAAATTAAAGCGGAGCTTCAGCTTATAATACATTTATAATGGTCAAGGTATGGCCACAATGGGGTGATAACTTCCACTACAAGCATTTAGAAACACAAACAAAGATGAATAATTTTAAGTTTATGAATTTGTAACTAATTATCAAAACAAATTCTCAGAATACGTTGAAGATTATTATTGTATATATCTTTACATCTATTTGATATTTTTTTCAGTTTGATAAATTTATGATATGCATGCTAAATATAAAGTGCAGTAAGTACTTACAATTAAGCACAGCTGATTATGATAAAATATAGATGAGGCATGGGTGGGACTCGCCTACCGAAAGTGTGCGGGAAGGAAGGGGGGGGAGGGGGGGGGAGAGAAAGTCACATGATCAAATTTGCTCATCAAAAGGCATCACAAGACTACACTAAGACACAAAAAATCACATTACCGAAGGGAGCTGTGCAGGTGACACTCTCATCTAGGGGCCTAAAATATAGGCCCCTAAAGAAAGTTACAGCCTTTTTTGTATAAACCTCCCAACTTGCCTCACGAATCCATTCCTCTGTTTTACAATCTATCAAAAACTAGCAAAATATCAAAATTGTTTGTTTAACAATCACGTATTTTAGGCTTTAGTAAATATAAACTTAAAGTTGCTGAATCAGAGAGAGATTTTGGATATGAACCATACCCTCATAAGCATAAGTATAGAAACCAGGCATTGCACTTTCCCCTCACTTTTCTGAAAAATTACAAAAGTGCCTCTTTTGAAAATGAAAAGTGCCCTCAGTTGTTGTCAAAAGTGCATGAAGTTATAAATTAGTGGAATTTGTGCACACTTTAAAAAATTATTACAAATGTTCCCCTTTTACTTTGTTGTTTTGGGCTCACTAATTCCATCTACAAACTTGGGAGACATGTATATGACTTGGGAAGTGCCCCATAATAGGTCATGCCCCACTCCCCCTCCAGACACACACTATTTGAAAGCTTCCTACACCATATGGGCTTGGAAACCCAAAAACAGCATATGTTTTATGTTTATATATTTATATAGCGCTCAATATCTATACAATGCACATTCAGTGGCACTGTGCATAAAGTTAATAAAGTTCATAGGTCAAAAATAAACATAAACAATTATAAAAAAGCATAATCAACACAGCTTATTTTTGAAACCCAACACAGAAATCAATCAATATAAAGTTTAACATTATCCCCTAATATACAAGAACCCAGCTGACTACAATCATGACCAAAAGTAGTTGGGACTAATTACAGCCTTGCTCCCCTCCATCAATGTTGTTAAGTCTCAATTTCTCTATCTTCTTGCAAGGCGGCGCACAACAATGAAAGAGGCCAGCCACCCGGGTAGGAGAGAAAAAACGCCTCTGGAAATATTTCAGGCTTTTTGTCCCAATGCTTTTGGCCAAGACCAGTGAGTTGGTTAAAACATGGTAACTAGGAATAGTAATACATAAACATGCATTTGACATATTCTACAGTCTGTTCTTATTATGGCTAAGGCAATTAAGCTTCAACCTCAGATGATATGGTCAAATGTAAAACTAGAATAATAGCATTCTCTAGAGCGCATACCTCTGCCCGTTGCAATTCCAACATGCCTAAAATAATTATTTGATCCCCATACCCAATATTACCTACCTCAGAAATCCTAGACCCACCAATTCATTCCCAAGTTTTGATCTGTAATGAATATTTGCAATCTGAACACTTACAGATTATCTTCTGATTGGATTTCTTCCAAGGCCATACCATTGTTTTCAGTTTTATTCAAGTGAAGCATCATTGTTTGAGCTCTATTTAGTCAGGATTCACATTCCATCATCTTCCATTCATGGCAGAAACCAATTGTTACATTTTCATTGATTCCAGAGAACACTTGATGTAAGTCTCTTTGAGTCCAGAAAATTGATTGTTTGAATCTTCATTCAGAGCACAAAGTCATTGTTCAGCACAATCCATTGGAAAGTTTTGACTTAGTCTTGACAACTTAGTCTTGACAGATCTCATCCTAAAACATCCCTACCACTCAATTTCTAACATTCCCCTGTTCCAATTAGTCATAAATTTTAACCACTTGTTCATAAAACAGTAACAAAACCACACACCAAATTTAATCCTAATCCAATCATCAGTTCTGTAGATATCTTGATGATAGACAACTGTGTGAAAATATGTCCCCACCCCTCATTTACACCCTTTCCCCCATTCCATTATGTCTCAAATTGTTTTCATGTCTTCCTTAAGCAGTAACAAAACCACACACCAAATTTGATCTAAATCCAGTCATCAGTTCTTGAAATATCTTAATGACAACAAACAAACAAACAGACAAACAAACAAATTTACAGAGGCAACAACAGAACCTCCATCAAACTTCGTTGGCAGAGGTAATAAAAGTAAAAAAGAATTTCAAAGCATATCCAACTTACAATATACAACATGCAAATGAATAGAATAGAAAGTGAAATCATAACAATAGCACCTTAACGATATATACAAAGTCTCTATATAATATTGATGTAATTTCCACAATTGGCATATATCAATCCCCAGACATTGTCTTAGCACCAATAACACATCAGCACAAATTTCCTTTTCCCTGTAATGACTTTCATTCTCCTCTGACCTCCCAGTAATTTATTCTAAAAACAACATTATCAGTAACCATGGCAACCACATACCAAAAATGAGGTCTACATCAGTAGTTTGAAACAAGTTCCTCTCTCTACCAGCAAGACATCCATTTCCACCACCAAAAACTCCACATGAGAACTATTTTTAATCAAATCACCTTTAATAAACACAGGCCTAGATGATTCTAAACAACCCGCAAATCATACCCCAAAATGATCATTTTATCTGTCTATGCAATAATTGATTCCCTCCCTCGTTAAATCCATTCTATGGCACCAGTTGCCATTAGTGAGGCAGATAAATCTCAATTATGCCGTTCCAACTTGACCCTTAAGTATAACCTTCTGAGCCAAACTAGAAATGCTTTTCATCTTTTCACCCCATAATTCTTCAAAATTTAACAAAGGAAAGAAATTAAAAAATGAAAATCATAAGACCTGTTGTTTCCCACCAAACTTTAAAAAAAAAAAAATCCTTTCCTTCATTCCATAAATACCTACGACCCTAGACAATAGTTATGATGAGGTTAATTGCGAAGACCTTCTAACCTTTCCAGTCTGGAACCAATTTTGCTTAGAATCTTTCCAATTTCCACGTTAAAAGATGAAAAATTAAGTTAAATTTGGGAAATAGGGAGTAAAACAGGTCATAAACAAGGCCTGTGAAATGAGAAAAACCACCCCTAAAACAGAGATTAACCTGACTGACCGCAAATTAAAAATGTTTAATGAAAGTTACAGGGCTCATGGAGGTCAGGGCATGGACCCATAAATTTACTATTAAAGATAGAAGATTGAAGATTGTTAAGAATCAAAGATCTAGATAAAGGGGTGGAATCAACTGGTGTTTGTACATAGAATAAATCTTGAGTGATAGAAAGTGTTTATGAAAGGAATGTCTTTATTGCTAGGAGGGTATTGAATGACTCGTTGTGGGATTGTGAGTGGGTGGGTAGTATAAATCACACAAACATACATTCAAAATAGATATATGAAGCATGATGATGATGAAAATTACAGATTGTGATTATGGTTCTGTAACAAGGGGTGCAGTATGACGTATTAGAAACTAAGAGCTATACCAAGACTATTTGCATTAAAGATGATGTTGATTAACAAACATATTAAAGTAGGGACGCCAACGCAATAAAATCCCCTGATGTGATGTGTAACAACTGTTTTTACGACTTCACGCTTTGCCAGCATGCGCACTTACAATTTACAACACACAATTAAATGTGTAAAAAATACTTCTTTTTAACTTACGTTATTTACTACTTTGATTAAATATATGAAAAAGTTATTATGATGTTATTAATTTATGTGATATTATTTTTATATAAAACCAAAATTATGCGATTTGATGAAAATTGGAGTAAATACTAGCCCGATAAAAAATGCTGTATCGGAAACCTGAAGCCATGTGAAATTTATGGGACGCGATATTATGTTGTGTGTTGTACGGGTGGGGTTTATACAAAGCTGTCCCCGATACATCGTCGTTCAGTTGAGTTAAATATGTTGCAATTCGGAAAGACAACATCTCAAGCTTTTCAATGATACTTGAGTTTTCAGTTTTCAACAAATTTTTTTGGAAAAAACGTTGAAAACTAATTGTATTTTCATTTGTAAGCATACTTACTAAAATACAAATGTAAAAACTCAAGTATTGTTTGAAAGAGAAATTTTTTATCTTTAAAATGTTACAAAATTTGATACAATGCTTAATTGGCTACGCAAACGATTCTCAATTGAAATGAGTCATTTTGTGGTAAATTTCGCAATCGCGAACTTAAGTTGTAAACAACGCCGTGCGAGGCTGGCCAGGGATTTCAGATTTTCTAGGTCAAATGTGGTTTATTATTTTTTTTTGTAATCGTAAGTAATATTAAGAATAACTAATTTAAATCAAGATCAGATAAAATACATTATTAATAAGCATTTGTTTTGAGTAATTTGTAAGCCTATCTCACGCTACCGTTGTAAATATACATAGACAGACTGTAACTGCTGTCAGTATGTAAGCTGTAATAGGCCTACGCCAGTGTGTACACTGCCATTGTGCAGCGTAGTGTAGTGTGGGCAGTCATGTCAAAATGTGCCCGTACATTAGTGATGTTCGGAAAATCCACATGTTAGAAAATCGAACATCTCAGAATGCGTGGAATGTCACCCGATGTTTGCTTTTGTTGTTAGCTGACGAGGCCCAACATCCTGTTTTGTAATATCAAGGCTAATTAACATTAGAACTTTGCCGTCCGGCCAAGTGATTTTGCAACCAACACCAGTAACGTTACTTTTTAAAAAAGGACGCTTCAATGTTTTCCAAGTAAAGTGTCGTCGGATGTAAGGACGGAAATTGGCATGGTGTATCTGTAGTGTAAAGGCCTACTGACTTGTGTTATTCAAATCTTAATCTAGATTTTAAGCGTATATTTTGGTAAATATTACTGTCATTACTGAAAGAAAATTAAGTTTTAATTAAGAGGAACTTTTTTTGTATTTTTTTACTTTCTGAGCAGTCTTGTTTAGTACATGTATGATGTAAGCAAATAGGCCATGGGACGTACAGCAAAAGGTGGCTTAGTTTTTAAGTTCCGTGCAATAGAAAAGGGGATCACTAAAATTTAGCACAAAATGATTGAATATGCATCCTTAATTTCTTTGTCCCCACGTGCAGAAGTGGCACTTATTTTATTTTTTTAAAGAGGTAAATTCAGGTTAATTTCTAATGGCTTTAAACCTGTATACCAGTTTGACTACAAACTTACAAAGAGTGGCAAAGAATACAGACTTAAGGTTTATAAATAAGTCAAGCTGAAAATCACGTGTTTTTAGTATTAATGTAACTGATCCTCATTTTATTAAAGGTATTTTTTTTTTTTTGAAAATCAATGTTGGGGTTCATGTTGCAGTGACTGATGAGTGGAAACGGAGTGGGGTGGAAACTGCATACCATGCTACAAATTCTTTAAGAAAATTAGAGGTTGTGGGAAGGTGTCCTAGGGGGCTGGTGTCCTAGGGGTTCGGTGTGTAGTGGCTGGCCCGGTGTCCTAGGGGCCCAGCCATGTCCTAGGGGTCCAGTGTCCTAGGGGTGGGGACTCGCTGTCCCAAGTCCCCATTGTCGTAGGGGCCTGGTGTCCTAGGGCTCTAGCGTCCTAGGGTCTCCGGTGTCCTAGGGGCTCTGTCCTAGAGGCTCTAGCATCCTAGAGGCTCCAGTGTCCCAAGAGTGGGTCTCTGTATCCTACGGCCAATGTCCCAGTAACGTTCCTTTCAGAAAAAGGCAGGAACGGGTTTTCTGCGGCCAATAAAAACCTGACGACATCTTCTTTACTATTCATAATTGTTAACGTATGGTGGGTCCTTTCAAAAAATCCTGGATCTGTGTAATCAACTGCTTAGCAGAAGGGCCTATGTGTACAAGGATCCTTAAGCAACATCCTCGGGCCCAGGTCATAAGGGGACCAGCGTCCTAGGGCCCAGGTTGTAAGGGGCCGGTAAAATTGAAAAGAAAGCGTTTTCATTAAAGAAATATGCAGTGGCGAATTTTCAGTAGTCAAAAAAGCTGAAGATTTTTTTTTGCTTTTCAACAATTTTTCAAAAATCCTGGAACTGTCAGTGCTTTGAACAGCGGTGTCCACATCAACTATGGATTATCAAAAAGGGCCTAAGTATGTAATGGTCCCCCTGGTCCATATTGACTCTCTGGGGCTGTGCTCCAAGATAAAGAATGACATTAAATACTGAGCAGGGCCTTTTTGAAGAAATTGTTAGTGGGGAAAAATACACAAAAGGGCCCTTTTCAATAAATTTTTGAATTGTTATGAGTCTCCCTCCCACCAAAAAAATTATAGGTTGTGGAGGGTGTCGTAGGGGGATTGGTGTCCTAGTAGTCTGGTGTCCTAGTGGCCAGTGTCCTAGTGGTCCGGTGTCTAGTGGATGGCCTGGTGTCCTAGGGGCCCAGCTATGTCCTAGGGGCTAGCCGTGTCCTAGGGGCCTAGCCGTGTCCTTGGGGCCCAGCCGTGTCCTAGGGGCCTAGTGTCCTAGGGGCCTAGTGTCCTAGGGGTGGGGACTTGGTGTCCCGAGGCCCCATTGTCATAGGGGCCCGGTGTCCTAGGGCTGTAAGGGTGGGCCTCGGTGTCCTAGTGGCCCAGTGTCCTAGGGGCCCTGGTGTCCTAGGGGTCGCGATGTCCTAGGGGCTCTAATTTCCTAGGAGCTCTAGTGTCCTAGGGGCTCTAATGTTCTACTGTCAGTGCTTTGTACAGCTGTGTCTACATCAACTATGGCTTATCAAAAGGGGCCCATGTATGTTGTGGTCCCCCTGGTCCATATTGACTCTCTGGGACCCTGCTTCAAGATGAAAAAATGACATTCAATACTGAGCAGGGCCTTTCAAAAGAAATTCTTAGTGAGTGGGTGAGGTGGGGGGGGGGTGGCAATACACAAAAGGGACCTTTTCGATAAATTTTTGAATCGCTATGATCAATCGTCATGATTTTCAAAACATTTTCTTCCATTTTTGTGAAATTTTCTTTCATTTTAGATAACTTTTTTCAATTTCGAGGATTTTTTTTTTTAAATTGGAAAATTGTGCTTATTTTTGTGAAATTTTGCTCATTTTCGAAACATTTACCTGATGTCTCCCAGTTAGTGTGATAAAAAAGTCCCTGATACTGAGGGTAAAACTAGGTCTTGGGCTTAAATATGGAAATTCCTAACCTTTCTAAAAAACAAAAGTGAATGCTAATATGCACAGAAAATGCTTTAGTAAAGATTCAGAAACAATATAAATGATGTTCTCTACAGAAATACTCTATAATCTCCCAAGACTCAATCGTCCCTGCTCATTTCTTAGACGAACATCACCAGGACATCGGTCCTAGGACACCAGAGCCGCCAGATCACCAGAGCCCCTAGGATACGAGCCCCTTGAACACTGAGGCCTCTTCTCTAGGACATCAGAACCCTGGGATGCCAGGGCCCCCAGGGCACCAACCAGTGGTGTGGTGGGTCACACTTTACTGGCTGGGAAAGGGGGGGGGGGTGGCAAGAGCATTTTGGCACCCCCTCTACATGCTTGCTCATAAGAGTAAAATGTTGGACATATGGGCCTAAATTCATCAGAGGCATAGGAAGCAGGGTTGAGGAAAACTGCTTCCCTGCTTCCAATTGGGAAGTAAAACTGGGGAATTATTAATACAAAATGAAACAATTGGTCAAATTGAAGCAAAATTTGGGCAAATTATTAGTATTTTTGATAAACTTGGTTAGTCAGCATTTCCCTATATTTCCCAAATATTGAAGAAAATATCAATAAATGAAGGGAATTTCCCCAAGAATTAAAGAACTATTCCCGAAAATGACTGGAATTTTCTGAAAATTGAAGGACTTTACAATTTTTCCACTTGCGGCCTGGAACTCCCCCCCCCCCAAATCCCTCTCCAAGGGCCCTTCCTAGTACACCCCTGGCATGTAGTTTAGATGGCAGGTAAATTCATAGAGTTAACTTAGTTGATGAAGCCCAAAGAACATTTATGGGGAATAGGCTATGTTTATTGATACAACTCATTGACCATATCACGTACTGGGTACACTATGCGGCCGACGGAGGTAATTCCCCCGGAAACTCTGCGTTTCTCATAATTTGGTTATCAGAAATTAGTCAAATCATGTCAAATATACAGTAAAACCAGTTAAGAGAAATAATCAGATAATCTCATTGGGTCGTGCAACTTGAAGATTTTTTAGCATAGAGATCAGTTACATCAAGCCAACCAGAGGAGAAATCCTTTGTTTCCGATGCTAACTTTGAATTGGAAGAAAAACTTTTTTAGCGTATTTCTGTAAATGTTGTGTTCTTACACATTTAGTTTATTTATCATACTGGAACATGTAATTTGTGTATATTTCGGTTCTTGTTTAAGCGCTAAGGTTTTTGCCTTAAGCTATAAGCCACAATCACAATAACCAATGAAAAATTGTATTTGGCTCCGGCTGACATGAATAATAATGAAGTCAACATTCTACTATCATACTTGCTTTTACTTTTACCAACATCATCACACCAAGTTTGATTTCAATCTGACACGGGTTTGTGGAAATATGAGCATAAACAGAATTTCAAAGTTACTGCCCACCTTGTCATTAATATTTCATAAAATCATATACCAAGTATAGCAAAAATTCACCTCAATGATCCTGAGATATCGTGTTTACAAGCTTGTACAAGCTTGTTAACAGTATTTTACATTTAGCCCCGCCTAGCAATTAATATTCAAGACATCAATTCCAAAAACAATAGTGATCTTCTACACACCACAACACATCCATATTCCAAGTATGACATCAATCCACTATGCTGTTCTTGAGATTTTGTGCTAACAAGCTTGTTAACATAATTTTACATTTAGCCCCTCCTATTGATTATTAATGACATCAGCACCAAAAACAATAGGGATCATCTATAGACCACAACACATATTTATACCAAGTATGACATAAATCCACCACACGGTTCTTGACTTATCGTGTTTAAAGCTTCTGTCAGACACACACATACATACATACGTACATATATACATACATACATACATACATACATACATACATACATACATATATACATACATACATACATACATACATACACCCATATATACACACATATATAGACCTCCATGGTGTAGTGCTTAGCACTTTGTCCTCTCACCCGCACGTCCCGAGTTTGTATCCCGGTGGGTCTGCAACCAGTAAGTTCACAACTGGTTATCAAAGGCCGTGACCGTCTTCATATAATGTCCAGCACTGGATGCTTTCTGGACGTTAAACCTTGCTAAGCTATGCTATGCTACATACACACACATACATACACACGCCAGTATGACTCATAGGTTCCTTATGCTATGGCATCAGAACCAAAAATGAATGATTTTCAGCTGGGCTTACATAAAAAACCTTTAGTTTGTATACCACTCGGTGTAAATTTGTAGTGGAACTGGTATATAGGTGTTTAAAGTCACGAGAATTTAACCTTAAATTCCCTTTTTTTCTTCAAAAAAAAAGTGTGGAACTTCCGCATGTGGGGGACAAAGGAATTGTGATAAGGGATGCATATTAAATCAGTTTATATTAAATTTGAGTGGTCCCTTTTCGGTTGCATGAAATGGCTCAATCAAAGGATTTCCTAAGGAGTTTCACAATTCTCGAGCAACCGAAAATTGTGGGTACACTATTATTGTGTACGCACAATTATGAATTTTATTGATCTATGCATATAATTTGATAAATTACTCTCATTGTTTTCAAAGAAAATTAACTTTTTTATTATTTTCTATTTTTCAACTTTTAACAATCCCTGCAGCTGTTTAGCTATTCTAAGGGCCTATTTCTTTTTTTATTAAGGTGAAATATCCGCCCAAAAAATCACTAAACACTCACTACTCTACGCATAATACTGTTGTATCAGAAAAACCTAATGGGACCTGTTTTGATTAAGTATGCTATTTTATTCTGCACTACAGTTACTGTTTAACTCAAATGACTGAGTTGCAACAGAAAATTTCATAACACATTTTCTATTTATATTTCCATTTCAAAAAATATGAATGATTAATTAATTATTTAAAAATTAATCAATAATTAATCAATATTTTAATGGATTTTAAATTGAATATATTTCTTAAACATTCTGTTAAAATACACATTAAGCAAGCAAATTGAATATATTCTAATTCAATTGTACAGTTTTGAAAGGAACCAAATGTGGGGAATTCCAATTTTTTTAATATCTGATTATTAATTAGTATGTTAAATCTAATTTCATAATGGGTTGCTATTTGAAATACAAAGCCAAGCTACTATTGCTACTACATCTTAGATACATCTCTGAAGTACATTTAAACCATTTTAGATTTCTACTCTTTTTCGCCCTACAAATTATCCCACGGATAATTAATTATGTCATTAATTTAATTTAGACCTTTTTCCTTTAAATTATCCATACTTAATATGTACTACTATGCTCTATTCCAACAATACAGCTTATTTAGATTTAAACTACATTCAGATCTAATTTACCATATTTTGCATTATTAGCTAATGTGTCCCACTTTTCCTAGTTTTATGTATTTTTCGGTTTGCTTAAACTTGAAGGATGCCATTATTTCTTGAACATAAACATATATTCATTTTTAAAAAAAGATGAAATGAATATCACACAGATTATGAAAAACATGGCAAAACAATCAATTCCAAACATTTATTATGCTATCAAAATGCTAAAATCTTCAAATTGGCCAAAGTTTGGCCAAATCTGGTTGTTATGGAAACGGCAATTAAATTTGGGGTAATTGAGGCGACATCCTTTTTTGTCATAACTTGAGAATCGTTGCACTATTTTTGTTTTAGTTGTTGCTACAACTACCCTCTTTCCTGTTACCCTATTTATAAACAGTTACATGCCATTTTGAATTTTCATTATAGCCTCCCTAATTAAACTCAGTTGTCTTCTCTATATCAATGACATCTGTTACCAGTATTAGAAAAAGTTCTTTTTAACAGTTACAATTCAGAACTTTTTTTGTAAGTTTCACATTGTGACCATTACAAAAATAACTTTTTATGGGTTTCTGCTATCTACCTACTGTGGTGTAGCGGTTATTATACGTGTCTATACAGACCACGAGTCCCTGGGTTCAAGCCTGGGTTGGGTAGACACGCCAGTGCACCACAACTGGTTATCAAAGGCCGTGGACATTGACTTGGTTGTCGATGTTATGTCTGTCCGACGTCGTACCTGTCTTCTCGTCCGGGTCGTATTAAGTGTTTCGTGATAGCATTGTTACTATCATAAACGAATACGCAGGCGACGACCCCGTCATTGTAATTGTGTGTTCACTCCTCGTCGTCGTCGGGTTTCTGCTCTTTTGGAGGGGCACTCACATCTGCCCTTATTCTCCCACACCCTACTCCTCATTACTTCCACCCTGCCTGTCATTGCCCCCCCCCCCCCTACCTCCACCCTGACTATTTTCACAAACTCTCTTAACAAAAAAAAGCAGTATTTGGAGAATTGTTTCATCTCCGTGTTTAATGCTGTTTACAGTTTACCCATTAAAAAAAGTTGTGAAAGGTTTATCCTTGTAGCATTGTATGAATTATAATCTAATACACTTGAAGTGTATCAAACTTCATACACTTGAAGTGCATCAAATTCATGCTGCAGACCCTTTAGGTGTCACTAATACCTTCCCCTTTGTGATTCAAGCTAGAGTTTGATTTTTACCACTGGAACTAAAACTAGGGCACTACACAACTAGATTTGCTGACAGAAAATACTGGAATGGTATAAAGCCCTGATGGCTAGTTTATAAGAGTTGAAATTGTCGTTTGACAAAACTTATGCCAATAAAACCAAATCACCTGTTTAAAATTTTAACAACCTGAGACCTACAAAGAGGTAGTTTATTTACAAACAAACACTGGTAACAATGTCACGAAATGTATGGAGGGGCAGATGTGGGTCGAGGTGAGGGGAAAATAGGCTATCCCTCCCTCTGTATTGGTTTCTTACAATACGCAATATCATAATTTCACAACGTCTCATTGCATGTCAATCAAATCCTTCAGGCTGGAGCTACAGAACTTGACTGGACCAGGACAGAAAGTGAATGAACACTGCTTTTTCATGCATCTCTTCTCAAATAGTGTTTAGAAAGCCAGGTAGGTGAATATACTGCCGCCAGGACCACCATTTAACGTCCTCATCCCGCATGCAGTTCCAGCCAACTATCCATCACACATTCAGTCTGATCAACAATTCTTACGTAAGAATAAAAGCATTTAATTTAATAAACATTAAAAAGAGCTATCTGAGACATTGGTAAAATAAAGATAACGAGAGAGATGACAAAAGATAATAACATTTGGGATAAATGTTGTGGGTGAATCTTTTACAGAATTGTTCGAAACCCATGATTAAAACCCCCATTCAAAAATCTCGGAAAAGTCTTAAAAACCTGAATGAATCTTGCGTGAATATATACATAAGATATTTCAAACAAAATCATGAGCTGCTGTAACATACTATGCAACATATTGAAATATGATCTTTCCTAGTCAGACGAGAAGATTTCCATATTTGGCATAGATTAAATAATATTCATGAAAGCAAACTACTACACAAAAGGATTTTATTCACTCCTTATCAGACTTGTTAAATAAAATCAAATGAATACACAAAGCCTAATTTGCTCATGTGAAAACTCAATTAACTTCAAACGAGAAAACAATATGTCTTGAGGAGAATATGAAACAAGAAAGCTGCAAAACAAAATGTGGGATTTGATACTGCAGCCTGATGCTGGGTATATTTATCACCTTATATGGGTGGGAAGTAAGCTTGTGTACTCAGCTTTCACTTAATTGAAGAAAATATGAATTTCTCTCTCTCTCTGATTCAATTGTTTGAATTGCTAATTTTGATTTCAATGTCATAGACTAGTTGGTATATGGCCTGTAGAAGAATAAACCTTATTTTTAGATAGTTCATGGGCAAAGGAGAAGCAAAGCTTATTAAGAAAATTATTTGTTTAAATTTTTTATTAAAAACCATAAATACAGGCCAAATTCTGTCTAACAATAGGTTATATGTAACAAATTAGCTTTACATTAAAGCTTTTTGATTTTTTTTTTGTGTCTTAATCTGCATTTATTTTTTACAAAATTAAAATTTGTGACGTACAGTACTTAGATGAGCATATCTGTCTCTTTGGCTATGTATACACCCATGGCTTTTAACTCACTGTCACATTTCAAATCGTGTTGAAAAAAGTAGCCCGATCTGATGCATAATTATTCTAAACTTTACCCCCCTCTCCTCTTCCCACCAACCGCCTAAAATTCAAAAGTGCACGATACTGCCAAGAAGGGGAGTTTATCTTCTATGGTTAGAATGATAAAATACTTCTGTAGCATACAGTGGTACTACTGTAAATATTGTGATGGAACTATGTAGAAATAACATATTAACTCCAATTCGATCTACACATTTCCAACTTCATACAGCATCTCTTTCATTCCCAAACAGTCACCTTTTGACTGAAAATTAAACCTCCAAATTAACAAAGTCAATTAAAAAACTTCTACAAAGTTTAACAAAAACTTTCCTATTACATCGCTGTGTAGAGTACACCAAGTCAAAATTAAACCACATACACCATCATCACAAAGTGTCAGGAATGTGCAGTCTGCATAATTTTCTCATTAAACCAGGACATTGTGAGAAAGTCAATAGTACAAATGACTTCTTGAACTCGTCGTTGAGTTCATTTTGCCCAACAGCGAATGCATCTGGCTGGCATTGCTAATTCTTTGATGAGTTATTAATACCCCACTCTAAGCTTCATGCTTGAGGAGTCAAAACTCTTATCATTAATTAAAAATACCCTACATTTTAACTCAGCTGATATTAATTAATCATGCTTAGGAGACGCTTTCGCTGAGTGTGATGTAATGTAAGAACACTTTAGACTGATTACAAGATGTCTGCCAGGTTTCTCACTCAGGTAAATGTATGTCATAGCTTAAACAACCTACTGATTTCAGAATTTTTACTTGCTCAATCGTGATGTCTTAAAGTTTGCTTAACTACTTTAATGTATAAACTGAAAATGTATATGTTTCATGAAGATGAGTAAAATGAAGAATTCATTTACATTTTCAATCCAACCCCAGCACCTCTTCCTCTAAATTATAAAAACAAGGAACAAAATTCCCCCCAAAAAAAAAACCAGGTGAAAACGAAGCCTATTTTTGGTAAAAAGAACTGAATTCTGAAATGAAACTTTGCTAAAAATGCAGACACACCTCCAAATGATTCTAGCAAAAAGAAACGCCCCACTTTTTCGTACAAGGCTCCTGTATGTTTCAAATTATTGCAACTTCAGAATTGTTGTAAACCTTTCACATGACCCCCTTCCCCCTCCCCCATACTACATATACATGTATATGTATTCATTTAAGCCAACCAATTGTTCCACACACAAAAAGAGACAAAAATACAAGCTAATGACACTATGTTAATCTGCAAAAAGTGAAGATGCAATTCTCCTCCTGATTTAATGAGTTTTCTCATCTTTTTTGCCCTCCAGGGATTTTCTACCTTTGTCATTCCATTCAGATTACAGTGGAAATAGTACACAAGATGCCGATATGAAATGATATGCATGCCGAATTAAACAATAAATTGTACTTGAACTTAATGTCACCCAGCAATAACCAAGAGGAAGTACATGAAATATACACAGGTATGAGTTTGAAAACAACATGTAAGTAGATTGGTCAGTAATGAAACGAAAGAAAGATAACCCTTCTGTAACAAGCCCAACTAGTACACATATCAATCACTATGGACACATTCATGAAACATTTGCAACACAAAATTGCAGCTTAAGAAATAAAGTTCATAGAAATTGTTAAATATTTATCAAAATCTGATAAAAGTTGTTCATTTCACGTGTCTGAACAGATTGATCTAATCAAGACAATTATTGGGATGTCCTCCATCAATGCCAACTCACATTGCTATTTAAACAACACTGAACAAATGTGCATAATAACCCCAAAACCTTTTCAACCAAAGGAATCAATATCACTGCATGTGAAATTTGCATAATCTTTATCCCATTTTAGTCTTCCCTTTGGTAAAGTTGATTGGTCCAGTACTTTAATCTAATCCAATATCAGACATTAAACAATCCTTTTCCAAAAATGTTTGTTTGTTTGTTTGATGAGGGTTTAACAACACCACAACAACGAGGGTCAAATTGTGCCTGAGAGGTCAGATCATTCTAGAGGTAGAAAGGAAAGGAAACAAGGGGAGAATGAGAGAAATTCAAGAACAAAAGGTCAGAAATCTGTGATCGAGAGGGGAGGTGCATGGTTGAAACAAAAACAAAGTAGAGAGGGGGTGGAAGAGGAGAATAAATATGGTTGTAGAGGGAAGCATGATGAAGGAAGGAGATAATCTTATGCGGAGGATTTTTCTGGAAGAACTCAGCAATTGAGTTGTGGGGAGCGAGGGAAGATCTGGGAAGGTTGTACAGGGGGCAAGCAAGGAGAACGTGATGGATTGTGAGGGTGCAATGTCAATTGTTGCACAGGGGTTGGGGGGAGCCAATAAGGAATGATCCCCAATACTTCGTCGGGAATGGAGTATCCAATATCCGAAAATAATTTCCTCAAAGCCTTAACTAGAAATAAGAACATAATCAGATGTAAATTAGATCCATACTTGAGCCATGAAGGCCCATAAGGCCAGTGCTTATTCCCGGTTTCCTTGGCGTAAGTGGATGAGAGCACATGACTCCCCCTAGACAGGACATCAGTCCAACGCAAGTAAACTCTCCAGCAGCACTGGTACTCATTTTTCAGCTGACATTAGTTGTCATACTCCTTAAAATTTCAAACAGTCAGACCCGACCTGATATATAAGCAGGTTGGGTCAGACTTTTCCTCATTATTCTCTTTATTCTGATGACCACAAGTAATTAAGATTAAGTTTCCCTTATCAATGGCTCCATTGTACTAGTTCTCCATTTGGTCCTGGGTTGTTGTGAAAGTTGGTGTTGAGTATCAAATTAGCAATGGATGAAGTCCTTATTGCATGGTTATTTTAAATAAGATAAGTGGTCTCATTATTTGCTACATTAAGTGTGTGGCTATGATTTGCTGAAACAAATTTTTAAGGAGAAAGACAAGTCATGGAGTGGACTAGAGCAAGAAGAGTGTAGTGGCTTGCTAAAAGGACACAATGCAGTACTCCCAACAGAAATCAAACCTTGTACTGTCAGCATATGAGCAGACTCCATTTCAACCACTGCACCTACATTAACCACATGTAAGGCCAGATCAAGATGTCTGAAAATCATACAACAGAATTTCTGTGAAATTCTGCCAAAATTTGCTCTCTGCTGACCAATGGCATGATTAGTGTTTACTCCCTACTTCCAACTCATGGCAAAAGATGACTAGGCTGTCAATAAATGTCACATATACAATAAATCCCAAATCTTCTAGAATACGATTCAAGCCCATCACAAATTTCAGACACTGCTGCAGATCATGTTCGATAAAGAAAGCTGGTAGTTAGTTGCCTGCTTATCTGAATGATGATGATTGGCTAAACACTAGTCTTAATCTTATACAATTAAAGGATTAGTTCACTGGTCACACATCGTCCCTCTTTTCGCGTAGTGACGAATGTCATTTGTGTAGTGACGAATGTCAAAATTGAAATGATTTATTCCGCATACTGACGAATGTTCGGAAAATTTTGAAGCTTCATGAAATAAAAGTCGATAAACGTATTATATAGCTTTGTATATCATTGGAAAGAGCAAATGCTAATCTTTTGACAATTTTAACAACACAAAAGATATTCTAAACAAAATCTTATTTCATGAAGTTTCAAAGACATTCGTCAGTATGCGGAAATGATAATTCCGTATTTCGCACCAATTTTCGTTTCCCCTAAATACGACATTTGTCCGTATGCGGAAAGACAGACGACATGTCTACAAGATTGGAAAACCTTGCAAATTTTCATAACATGATTTTTGGGACAATCAGACGGAATAAATCAGGTCATAAATGTTCCTTTGCAGCAAACAACAATTTCCAGGGCTGTGTAACTCCCAAATAACATGATGTCACCCTTGTCAGTGCTTTTTTAATGGCACAAGGCTTACTAAGCTTTACGAACAGCAGAGGGATCAAAGAAATCAAACTTTTCAAGCCTCCATTGTTTGTAGGAAGATCTGCAAGATTTTGCAACCACGCAAGTCTATGGCAAAGAGACAAACATGACTATGAAGGAAACAACTCTTGTTCATTCAGGAGATATTAAATGTCCAGACCCTTAGTTTATTTAAATAGGGGCAGGGGGCTAGACTTGTTGAGGGGCACATCAATGCACGAAGCACTGCATTTTTTCTGCATGGAGTCCAGGGGCCCCTTTACAAACAGGACAATTGCTTACTATGCTGGTATCATTCTGTGTTCTGTATTCATTTATAAGGTTAATTAAGTTTAAAATAAAAAAAATCTTTAAAAAAATATTTTATTTTTTTTCTCATGAGGGGCAGGGCAGACCCCAGAGGGCAGGGCAGGGCAGACCCCCAGGGGAAAGGGCAGGCCCACAGAGAAGCGGGATGGGCCGCCTCTGTAAAACAGTAAATCTAGGGGTCTGATGTCACATTTGAACTGATATACAAATTCTAATTAACAAGCGTGACATAACTCCCTAACTTACATAACAGTTGTCACTATATCATATTCATCCATATTCTTTTTAAATTGAAAATAATTTTCCAAAACTTATTCATTAGTCACTTACAAGACTCCTTTTAGCACACCCTGACACATCCCATGGGTGTAAGTCACAAAATCTCAGAAAATTTTGCAATGGAAATTAATGCACAAACACTTTTCAAGAATGTGAAGATGTGATGTCACAAGTCTAACTTAAGTCATTTCTACACAAATCTGATGAAAAATTGATTACTTTGTTCTTGTTTGTTTTGCTGTCCTCATTTAGACAAAATAAACATGCATTCCCATTGAGCTGTAACATTTGTTACTGACATTTAACATGTCACTGAAATTGAATATTTTTCATTGAAATCTAACATTTTGTATTAATATTTAATATTTTGTACTAAAATTTAACATTTTGTACTGAAATTTAACATTTGTTATTCAAATTTAACATTTTTTACTCAAATTTAACATTTCATACTGAAATTTAAGATTTTGTACTAAAATTTAACATTTTATACTAAAATTTAACATTTGTTACTAGAAATTAACATGTTACTAAAATTTAATAATTTTTTATTGAAATTTATCATTTTTTATTGAATTTTTTTTACATTTTATACTGAAATCTAACATTTTTTTACTGAACTTTATCAATTTTTAATGAACTTTAACATTCGCTACACAACTAAATTTTGGATTGAACTTGATATTTTCTTACTAAATTTTACTCATACTTATTTCTTATCCTAAAGAAACTCGTGTGGAGAAACCTACCTTGCTTGCAATTTTCCCAATTCATCAATTGCCCTTCTTGCCTCTTTCCGCCCAAAAGTTTCACACAGGACAGCCAAAGAGTTAAATACTTAGTTCAGTTCCAAAATACGGCACAAAAGTTACTCAAGAGACTGCTCCAGATATCTATCTGCATAGAATTGCTCAAAAGTTTGATGTACAATTACTCAAAAGTTCTCCCATGTTCTCAATCTACATATTAACATCAAATGGAATGCAGAAATTGCACCCCTGTGACATCCTCCCCCTCTAAGATCCCAGTGGTACACGTTTGGTCATCTCTTAACCATTCAGCAGTACCTAAAGAAGAAAACAATAAGAAGGTAGGTTTAATGCTTCAGTATTTATTAGCAGTCCATTATCGCTAACTTGTTATTATGTTCCAGCAGGATGGTTGACATGCAATTTACATTCTTCCTGCAAAGATTACTTTTATTTCCATGCATGTCCATCGAACCTGATATAGGGTAAGACGAGAAGACAAACTGCGAAGCTGATTTAATATCACCTTGTTATCTATATTAATGTTTTTTTCCTTCACCTTAAGATGTTTTACTCAAGACTTTAAACTTTCTTTAAAAAGATACTTAAACAAATCAGTTAACTTGGATATATCCACTGACCTTTCAATAAGATGATAAAAAAGAAATAACTTGCATAGGAAATAATAAAATAAAGATAGCTCTGTTCAGAAAATAATTAATTTCAAGTTTTTTAAGGAATATTCCATATTTTTTTGGAAAAATTTATTTGAAAGAGCATACTTTTAGAGTCAATTTGGTACAAAATCAGGTTGATTTCATATTCCATTCAGGAGATATGGGTATTTTAAGATTTCCAATTGTATTTTAAAGTGTTTGTACAGTAGATGAATACCTATTTGATGATGTCATAAAGAGACAATTTCCACTGCAAATGTTGATGTAATTCTTTGAACGTTAATTGGTTGTTTCTGTATGATTAAAAACAATTTTCCAAAAGTTAATGAAGTAGGATATATTAGTCAATACATATATATATATATATAAATACCCAACTTTCATTAACTTATTTTTCTAGCAGGTTTTACTTATAAAAAAAGGACGATAGATTTTAATGAAATACATCAACTTTGTGGGAGAATGTGTTGCTGTGATGTCATACTAAGCCTTTTCCTATTCGTTTATTGGCATTTTTTGTAAACCTTAACATTTGAATATCTCCTGAGAGGAATAACATATCAACATGATTTTTGTACTAAATTGTTCTAAAAATGTTCTCTTTCTTATGAAAGTTTACAAAAAAATATGGGATTATTTCTTAAACTTTTTTTTAACTTTAATTTTTAAAATCACTGCTATCTCAAATATTATGCACAGACACAACATAACAAATACACTCTGAAAATCTTTTTGCATCTTTTAAATTAATATTTAAAGTTCTATTGATGCCGATCTTGTTGATTTGCCTAAATTAAAAGTTACTTTACCAGACACTGTTTTATCCATCTGCTCATAAAGTAAATATTTGCAAGCTCTATACAATCTTGACAAATATTTAAATAAAATGTAAAAAGACCTTCTAAGGTGTAGAAATGTCTGATATAACAGTAATGTCTGCACAATTCTACGACTATAATTTCAAACATCTACTTAACAAAGAAAGATTTTAGTACATTGTTTTCATCACTTTGTTCCTTTTAATGTCCTCTTTCTCATAAGATGGACATGCTTGACAAATAAACTTGCCAATCAATCTAACTTAATGTTGATTAAATCTCATGTCCATCACACCTCTTTAAACTCAATGCACCAGAAAATGAGATTGCAGAAAAGTGTAAAAATCTTAGAAATTATCTTGTCATAAACTAAGGTCTACAGGTAACTAAAGTTGAATGGCGTCTTAGAAAGACTTTGGTAGAACAGTCATTAAATTCCAGTATAGCTCTTTAATATTCTGAGTTATGACTGATAAAAGTTTAAGGAATTTCCAATCAGGGCCATAATTCTCATCCTGAAAGTAGGGGGACATGACCTCTTATCCAAAAAGTGTGTGTGTAAAGGTAAGGAGAGGGGGGGAGACAAGAGGCAAATTTCCCCAAAAATGTACTGATTTGTTTTAATTTTATGGAAAAATGGGGGGGACATGTTCCCCTGTCTTCCCCCCCCCCACCCAGAATTATGGCCCTGTTTTAATACATGATAAATTTGTGATGTATGACTGGGTAGACATTCAAAACCATTTTGTACTTCATATTTATAATGATATCATGGGTTTGTTGCACAATAAGAAAATGGTTGCTCTCGTTCTATTGGATCTTAGTGCAGCTTTCAACACAATAAATCACGATATCCTGTTGAGTCGCTTATCCACACGGTTTGGCATCAATGATTCTGCACTTTGTTGGATTAAGTCATATCTTCATGATATATCCCAGCAAATCACTGTGAATGACATTGAGTCGGACTCCATCCAAGTAAAAGTAGGTGTCGTCCACAAGGGTCCGTGTTAGGTCCTCTTCTGTTCACTTTATATACTACTCTGCTTGCTGCCATCAATGAGACATACTGTATTTCCTATCATTTTTATGCAGACGACACTCAATTTTACATCTCACTTAATAACGCAGATTTACATAATCAGTTACTTACTCTCAAAAACTGTATCAAAGACTTTAAGTGTTGGATGATGAATAACGTTTTGAAACTAAATGATGACAAAACTGAATTCCTTCTAAGCAGTTGCATGTGCAATATCAACAAATTGCCATGTGTATCATTAAATGTCAATAACATAAGCATATCTAACTCTTGTAAGGTAAAAAATTTAGGTGCAATATTTGATTCTGAAATGTCCATGAAAAAGTTTGTTATATCTAAATGTCAAAGTGCAATGTATCATCTCAGGTCAATTGCTCAAATTCGCCATTTCCTAGATGCTGACTCAACGAAAACCTTGATCCATGCCCTTGTTACTTCTAGAATTGATTATGCAAATTCTCTTTTGATTGGTGTCAACAAATCATTAATTCATCGTCTACAGTTGATTCAAAATTCCGCCGCTAGACTCATAACACGTACAGCTTATAGAGATCACATTACACCCATCTTATTCCAACTTCATTGGCTGCCAGTTAAATATCGTGTGCGTTTTAACATTTTAGTTCTCTGTTTTAATTGTTTGCAAGGTACAGCCCCTGATTATCTAGCCCTATTAATCAAAACCCACCAACCATTTCGTACTTTAAGATCATTAGGTCAACATCTACTCCAAATACCAAGAACTTCAAACAAATTTGGGGATCGCTGCTTTAATGCCTATGCACCAAATGAATGGAATAAACTCCTGTGCACTATAAGGTGCAATGTATCGCTCTCAGCTTTTAAACGTGACTTGAAGACATTCGTTTTTAGACAGTATTCGAGTCATTATTCTTGATATTTATTCTCTCGCTTTACTTACAGATTTTTATACTTCTTAGCATTTTTATAATTTCAGTGTGTCTAGATTTATTTTCACATGTATTTTTACTCTTTTTATCCCAAATTATATAATAAAAACTAAATTTTGCAACTTTAATTGAGTATATGGCACAGACACAAAACCTTTCCCCCTCAAGGTAATGTAGATAACTAAAAAAGACAAAAGGTTTTAATAGAAAAATACCAACATCGCCAATTAGTCACACATCAAAACTTCTAGCATTAAAATTTGCACATAAATACCTGAATGCTGTAAAATGGTAACATTTCAACCCATATTAAATGTTTAACTTTTATGGATTTAATAGATTTAAATGCAACTTTGCCTCTACATGTCCATACACCTTTTAGCATGACCAGTGGCGGCACCGTCAGGGGGCGGGGCGGGGGAACGAGGGCAACTTTGTCTCATAGGGGGCAAGTGAGGGGCAAATTTGTTTCATGGGGGAAGGAATTGTATCGATCGGACATATTTCACTTTTTCTTGGGGGGAGGGGGGAGACAAAGCAATACCCCCTCCCCCCGTAGCACCGCCACTGAGCATGACACATTTTACATAGCTAATCACCAAACTAACCCAGACTGATGATTTTGAAATTCCACTCTTACTTTTCCTATCTAATACAGACTTGTTCTACCTGCAACAAAATTCTATGTAGATTCCCACCAGACCAGACAATTTGCAATTATCAAATACCATGTAAATTTCTCCTTTCATATTTAAAGGATTAGCTCAGGGGTCAGGTGTGTCCATCTTATATGAAAGAGGACTTCAAAAGAAACAAAATGGTCAAAAAAGCATTGCAAGATCTTATTTCGTTAAGGATATATTCAACTTTAAAGTTGGGTATCATTTCTGTAGCAACGACTGAAATCAGACTACTTGTGATGTCACAGCCTCAGATTCCTCAAAATCTTTCTGTATTTTAAAGAAAGTTTTTTTCAATTCTTTCACTATTTAAATCATTTTCCCTCAAACTTTCTTCAGATGGTATATTATAAATACCCTTCCTACTGTAGATTCAGTTTTACTACTCTTCTGACATACCCCATGGTTTTTAAGCCACAAAATCGTAGGACAAAGAATACATTAAGACTTTGTTTGAGGAATCTGTGGTTATGAGATCACAACTAGTCTGATTTGAGTCATTTCTACACAAATGATACCAAACTTTCAACTTCGATATCTCCTAAACCGAATAAGATTTTTGAGTGCTTTCTTCACCATTTTGTTTCTCTGGAAAGTCCTCTTTCATATTAGATAAACATGCTTGACCACTGAACTAATCTTTTAAAAATATATGTTTTTTGTCTTAAAAAATGATCAAAATCAAATCAAATAAAGGTGCTAATTCCTGGGGATAATTTTAGAGATAGATACTGACAGGTGCGACAGGGCTTAGGCCTTTGCCACACAGCAGGCACCCGTAACCACTTGAGGAAACAAATACTACGCATAGCTAGAAAAGTGGTACTGCTGTTTCAGAAATCAGTACTGGAGGATTAAAACGTTCTCTGGTCACATCACTAATTTGGAGTCATACCTTGTTCTTAATTGAGAACGACAAGGATATGGGACATTGACCTGTAATACACACAACGGTTCTGAATTTCCATGAAATGTTTTATTAAGGCAGCTGCGGAAGAAGCTGACAAAATAGAAAAAAAATTAGTTTAATGATGTTCACCATGCTGTTACCTTGTAGCGAGATACACTATTCATCTAAAGAGATGTGAAGTTAATGGTATGTGGAGTGGAAAATAAGCACCTTCAAAATATACATCTTAAAAAAAAAAAATGGTCCTTCAAACATTTAGAATGGTACTTTGATACTCTTTTGCATACACTTCTAGTCATCTTGTGCGTAGCAATAATATAAGTACAATTTGAAACTTTAAGAAACCTTTAATGAGAGAAGGATGCTACATGAAAGCCATCTCGAGCTTGACGGGTAATCTACAATATGGAACTATCAACCGATTAATAGTTCCGTGACTGTACGCACAACAAAATATCTCGTATAGGAAACTTTTGAATTTTCTACAAATTGTTGATTAGATTTTGTCAGACTTTTACCAAAGAGTTTTGCCAAAGTTAAAGACTTAGTCCGTAACATTTTTCATGGACCTAATCTTGAATCAACAGTTACTCTCTAACAAGAGCTGATGTACTTCAATCCTCTATAAAAAAAAAAGTGACAACCCTTACAATCCTTCTTACCATCAAATTGCAAAAACCACCTACTTGTCATTGTTCTCCTGTTTAATGAAACATATTTTCCACCAGCAGACTGCCAGAGCTATGTAACACCCACTTAAGTCATTCTAGAAATCTACTATACAAAATACCTCTTTCTTGTGACTATCACTTATCCGAGATGAAATTCGCCCAGAGACCTCATGCAATATATCATTTTCTATACCTCTACTCTAAGAACAGTTTTGCTAAAATGAGCTAGAGGGATAATTTCATTAAGATTTGATCTAATTGGCTTAGATTTTAATACGCTTTAATGATTAGTTCTGTTGAAAAACGGGAAAAAAAGTGCACATGGTTCACGCAAAAAAAAAAATGAAAACAAATCTCCCATACGTTGCAATCAAACAAGTTCAATATTCCGTCCCTCAGGACCGATTCCCTCTAGATCTTGCAAGAAGGGAACCAAGAAAGCATTATTTTTCCAGGCAAAAGGAATGAGTCAGGTTTAATTTTTCCAAGCTCCTTCGTTAAATGGTTTGGTATTTAGCGAGCTGATGATCACAATTCCCTTATTGTTTTTTATGTCGCAATGGTAATGAAAAGACCCGCGGCTTAATTCCTACTTGTATGATTTGATTTATCGGGCTCATTACAGTTTTCTAATTAACTAATTTTTACAGAGATTTGTACTTTATCTAGTACTAATAAGACCCCAAACTCTATGCTGTTATGTTTTGCCGCCTCCAGAAAAGTTTTCAACTTGCTCGAGAAGGTTCAAATCAATACTGGCTGCACTTTTGTAATAGATCCTGTTTTATTAGTACAAAAGGGTTGCTAAAGGTATATGTTTTCAATGGTAGATAATTTGTTACTATAATTCCCTCATTGCAGGTAGCTTGCAGGTAAAACAATCCTCCCTCTTCCTTCAAGCGATGTACATGGCACTTTCAGCTCAACTTTTAAAAATTCACTCTTGAATAAAGCTCAGCTCTAATCTTCTTGTGCCTTACAAAATATTATGACATGCAGTGGTTCTGTGGTTAAGAAGTCAAGCTCGTGTTCGAAAGGTACTGGGTTCGATTCCTGTCAAGAGCGCTGCAGTGTCTTCGAGCAAGACACTTTGCTCTACTTGCTTCAGCCAACTCAGCTGTAAAATGAGTACCAGCACTGCGTCCAAGGGAAGTCATGTACTCCCATCAACTTATGCCACAGAAACCAGGGATAAAACCAGCTCTACGAGTCTAATGGTTTGATGGAAATAGCTTAGCTTTACAAAAGAGTGGGCTTTCCAACTGATTTAAACTATTCAAAAGCATTTCCAAGTGTGCCTTAAAAATGGAACAAAAATTCCAAACTGAGTTCTCCCTTCAACTTTAAATATTTTATGTTGTAAAATTTCAACTCTACCATCATTCATTTAGTCCAATATTCATTGAAGGAGAGAAAAATTGACAGAAATTCATATTTCACTAGAAAAAAATGCTTTAATTAAAAAACATACTTTTAAAAGTGTTTTGCATTCTGTGTATGACAGTCATTATACCCATGATACATGTCTAACATTTTTAAAGAACAAACTAGCTTAAATAATTACATTAATTACATAAATGTTTTGGCATACAATGTCTGTAATGAATATTTCAATAATTGCCTATCTCAAGAAGATATTTAAGTTTAAATTACTGTCTCATTCATGTAGAAGGGACTTAAGTTAGACTAGATGCTTGCTGCAAGCTTGCCATACGCTTGCTGCAAGGCTGCAAGCTTGCAGCACGCTTTTTAAACGTTTGCAGCACACTTTTTGCAAGCTTGCAACATGCTTTCTGCAAGCTTGCAGCATGCTTGCTGCAAGCTGCTTCCTTGCAGCACATTTGCTGCAAGCTGCTTGCTTGCAGCACATTTGCTCCAAGCTGCTTGCTTGCAGCACATTTGCTGCAAGCTGCTTGCTTGCAGCATGCTTGCTGCAAGCTTGCAGCACACTTGCTGGAAGCTTGCAGCACATTTGGTGCAAGCTTACAGCACACTTGCAGCACACTTGCTGCAAGCTTGCTACAAGCTAATATTTCTGTAAGGGATGAGCTCGCTTGACCACTGAACTAATCCATTAAGAAATAATCTTTCAGGAAGATAATTGAATGCAAATAATTTAGCTCACCAGTTCTGCGATCAACTTTTGCTTAAAATGAGTCATTAAGACATACCTCGCATGACCTACCACAAACATTCACATACTCTCACATCATTAAAAGAAATAGGTGTTAGCCCTAGATAAGACTGATGTTTACGACTTCCAGTTAATTTATACATCCCTGACATACCAATGTAAATTAATGAACATAATTAGATCTTCAAATTAAAGTCCCAAATGTTATTCTCCAAAAAAACAAAATATAATTATCGATAAAATTTGACAAGCCTTAGCAGCTGGGCTTTAATTAATATCTGTGAATTATCTCAGAGCTAATTAAAATTACTGTCGATGATCCTGCTTCACATTAAGCTGCTCAAGTGGGTCAATGTTATTTATATTTATGCTTTGGTGTGATTTTACCCCTCGCTGGCTACTTCTTATTTTCCTCAGAGATTGATGAGTAGATCGATGAACTTTAAATTGAAATGTTAATTAGCTGCCAATCAGCTCGCCTTTTTCAATGATCACAACTTGGGAAATATTTCCCATAATTGCATCACCAATCTATGAGGGACAGGATGGGATAATAATTAGGAAAGTGGGACAACGTGGGATTTGATATTCGTTTTGTTTTCCATCTTTTTAAAATAGAAAACTTCTGGTTAAAGTTAATGCTTAGCAAATACCATTGTGGGTATTAATATGTCAGACATTGACCTGTCTCTTTGAATCAATCTGCTTTCATAAATGGCACGTAAAAATATTAACACGATTCATATTTGAATGAATGCATGTCCCATGAACTAAACAATTTTTGACTTTCTGGTGAAAATATCTTAAAATAATTATTTTAAAAGACTAGAAGCATCTTTAAAGATGTGTTGTTGATTAATTTGAAGGAAAAGCATCAAATTCTCATCATAATTTATAAAATGATGATCTAGTTTTGTGTTATTGCTGCTTTATAAAATTTCAAGATATTTTTATATTTGCAAAAAAGTAGTTACATGTATATTGAAAGGCAGCTGACATATTTCATATTTTTCTATAAGCTTGTTATTAAAGCTCATGACTCTTAGAGCATCTTTCCTGGCAAATATTTTTATGAGATAATATCCAAGTTGCAAACAATTATCAAGTCAATTTGAAATCAGTGTTTTAAATTCTCCTTCACACTACTCCAATGCAACGCAACTGAAACTGATTAAGAATTCTTAAACTTACTAACACCCCATCAACATTTTTATTGACCGAAGTTCTCGATAGCTACAATTTGCAAAGAAGTCTTAAATTGCTGTCAACAAATTCTGCATATTTTAAAGAAATGTCACTTGTGAGGGTATTCTTATAGGATATGTTCTCGCGTATCTCTGGATAATGACCCACCCACCCCACCCCACCCCACCCCAAATGGCCTTGCTCGATGATTGTAGAAAAATAATGTCATGTGTTCTCACTTATTTAAAAGGCATGGCATTTTATTGAAAGGCATGGTGAAAGGAATGCTAATGGTGAAAAGCTTTTGGACTTCTGTGGTATCAACAATTTATTGGTGACTGGCACAAATTTTCCACATAAACACATTTCAGAGAACCAAATTGATCATGTGCTTGTAACAAAGCAACACAGAACCTCCTATATTAGACACAAGAGTGATAAGAGGGGTGACATTTCAAGTGATCACCACATAATACGGGCCATTATCAGACTGAAACTGAAAGAAAACCTTAACAAAAAGACAAGTCGACCCAGGTGTGATGCCATCAAGTTGCAGTGGCCGGCAGTCAGGAGGGTTTTTGGTTGAACTACGAAATGGATATGAAGTTTTGCAAGACTGCTCTGGTGAGACTGAGGTGCCTGACAACATTGAAGAAGTTGAAAGTGGCAGACATTTGGAGAGGTGTACAATGGGGCTGCTACACGGGTCCTTGGGTGCAAGGGGAAGGGCCAAAGGCTATAAATCTGCAGGGGGAGTTGGAAATGTGTTGAGGAGAGAGGCGGCTGATGGCTGAGATTGAGAATGCCAAGTCAGTTAGAATTAGAGATATTATGAGAGCTAAGTATGCTGAAAGAGACAAAGATGTGGGGAAAAGTTTAGGGAGAGATGGAAGAAAGTGGGTTGACAACCTTTCTGCATCTGCGGAGAAAGCAGCTGGTGATGGCAGAATGGGAGAGCTTTGCAAGATAACCAAAACAGTTTGCAGTGGGAGGACCAGGGTTGGAAGTGCTGTAGGAGACATGGGTGGGGATCTATTGATGGATGGGAGGGGAAAATAGAGAGGTGGAGGGGGCATTTCGAGGAGATGCTGAGTGGACCAGATCCTGTTTTTCCTGTTCCTGACATGACATGTGACCCTGAGACAGACAAAGTCAGTATCAGTTATATTACAAGAAGTGAGATAAAAGAGGCATTAATGAAGCTAGAGAATAACAAGGCTGCGGGCAGGGATGGTGTGGCTGCCGAGTTGTTGAAGGCTGGTGTGTGCACATCAGTATTGTGGCTTCAGGAGATGTTCCAGGTTGTATGGAAAAAGGGGGTTGTGCCAAGGTCATGGAAGCAAGGACTGATGACAAAAATACCTGGGAGGGGCAATGCTGCTGTGTGCAATGGCTGGCACAGAGTGACCTTAACATCCATGCCAGGTGGGGTATTTGGAAGTTTTAATAGACAGAATTAGAGACAGTGTTGACAGTGAGATAATAGATGAACAGGCTGAATTTGGAGGGGGGGAGGGAGTGCCGCAGAGAGGTTTTTATCCTGCGCGGCATTCTAGAGCAGGTGGCTGAGTGGCAGTTGACCATGTGTGTCGCCTTTGTTGACTTCGAGTTAGCATTTGACTTGGTGCACAAAGAGGGCCTCTGGAGGGTGGTGGCAGCCTGTGGTATTCCACAAAAGATAATATGTTTGATTAAAGCGTTATATAAAGACAGTGAATGTGCAGTTATGGATGGTGGTATAGGGTCTGAATGGTTTCAGGTCAAAAGTGGTGTAAGGCATGGTGATGTGGTGTCTGGGTTCCTTTTTCTGATGGTGGTGGGCTGGGTGGTGAGGGGGTGACTGATAATGACAGGGGTGGAGTTGGATGGAAGTTCATGTCGGCCCTTGAGGACTTAGATTTTGCTGATAATATCGCTCTACTTTCACCTACATATCAACACATCCAGACTGGGGTGGCTGGGCTTGGTCGGTGTGCTGCGCGGGCTGGGCTGGGAGTTAATAAGGATAAGGCAGGGCTCGTGGGGGTTGGCAGCAGGTGTGCAGGCAGGATTTATGTCAATGGCCAGGGCTGAATGGGGTAGGCAGGTTTAGATGCCTTGGTGCAACAGTGGGCTTGCAAGGTGGTAGCAAGGAAGATGTCCTGGGCGGAGTCGCTGGGGCAGAATGGCATTTGTGGGGTTGGGTTGAAATGAGGGGCTTGGGCATGTTCTCGGTGTATCAAAAAATATGACTGTTTAATTCTCTTGTTAAGTCTGTACTCCTTCCTGTATGGTTGTGAGACATGGAGAGTTAATGTAGCAGATGATAAAGAGCTGGATACATTTATGTTCCAAGTGCTACAGGAGAATTTTGAAAGTCAGATGGCCATATGTAATATCTAATGGTGGGGTGCTGAGAATCACTGAACATGACAAAGTCAGCACTAAGGTAAGGGAGGGGGTGGATTGGATTGATCGTGTAAGGGCTGTGGCGTGGAGGCCATAGGGGGAAAGGAGGGTTGGTCAACCTGGGGCGGCCTGGAGGGCAACGGTCAAGGGGGATGGCGAGTGGTGAAGTGGGGCTCCTGGACAGAGGCCGGGCGGGTTGCGGGTGGCGGAGTCCAGTGGGGAGTGCACTGCAGCCTTATGGGCCAGGAGGCCTAAAGAGATTAGGTGAGGTGAGGTGTTCTCACTTGAGTGCATGCACGTGATCACATGCCAGATAACCTTGCTCGATGATTGTAAAAAAAAAACAATGTCATGTGTTCTCACTTGAGTGTGAGCATGCAATCAGACCCACTGCAGGGGATCTGATCATGGCGCATGAGTGAACCTGAAGTCAAAAAACAGCATGTTACTTACTCATGCAAAATAAACAAGTTATTAAAGGATATTGGTAACGAACGTAACGAACGTGAGCTCAGGTCAATCATCTGCATTGACGCATGTTTTTATGAGAAATTCACCAGTGGTTCTAATCGCCTGTTCCAGATCAAGAAAATACCCTCGATTAAGATCAAGTAACTAAATTCAGATAAATGTGATCACATGCAGTAGGTGTGATCGCGAGCTCGTGCTCAAGTGAGAATGTTGTAATAGGGTCTCTAAAATAACTGCATACTTCTCTTGATTGTAATGAATATGAATAGATACAATGCTACTAAATCCCAACCAAAGTGCTACAAATTTGTGAGTGTTTTATTATTTACATTTAATTGTGCTCAAATGTACTTGATTGGTGAACAAAACTTGTTTAATCATTAAGAGTAATAACGGAGATTAAGATGAGATTAAGATGAGATGAGTTTCTTAAAGTCCTATAAATTGTCAAAATACAACACCTTCAATGTTCGTTTGACTGCTTCTTGAAAGACTCTCTTGTAACTTACCTCAGACATACAGTAGATCAGAAATGAAAAAAGCTTTCGATAAAAAGCGAATTGCAAAGCCTGTTCTACTTAACGTTTAATGCTTTTTCAAACATCAGCAAAACTAAGCTAGCTGTGATTAAGCCTTAATGAATCACAGAAGCAACCTTGTATGTGACAGCTATAAAGACAATCCTTTATGGTGTTAATGTTGTAAATCCTAATGATTTCATATATAAAAAAATAACTATGAGAATAGTACTTTGTATCACTACAGCCACCCTATGATGCAATAAACATTACTTCATCTTTGTTTACAATTGGTGTTCATACAAAATGTTACAAGTGTTTCCAAAGGATGAAAAATATCAGGCTATATAGCATAATTATTTATATGAATTTCATTTCGATTTTTCATTTTGTCATCAAACTGATTACCTAAATACATTTCGTGTTCATTCAAATAAACTAAAACTATTAAAGTATTGATTATCTGACATGGGTTACTAATAGTAAACTCATTTTAATAAATAGTGCTGTCATGACATATCAATTAACGTGATAACTATTTTCCCCAGGACATAAAATATGCCTCTCGCGGCATATCACGATACCAAAAACTAATACTCAACTAAGAAATTTTCGCGCAACTAGGCTAGGCTACTTCGTACGTTACAATTCTTACGTTATGGTACCAAATCTAAAAGTCAAGTTTAGGTCTTTAAAAATGTGCAAAATAATCGTGAAACATTAAAACAAATAATCAAAAATCATGCTCGTCACCACACACTGGCCGATGTAAGTTAGCAAAAAGAATGAAAAATTTGTCCAGAATGTGCCACTCAGGCTCTCACTTTATGGATTCATGGTCACGTTGGCTGAATTACCAAACACGTACGTGATGCGTGATGAACATAATCATGTCATCTGCTAGATCTGCAACTCCATTTTTTCTTGCGTTCATCATATAATGGAGTAAATTGTAACTCCATGATCATACGTTAGTGATATTAACAATTTGTGTCTTAAGTCAGTTTTCTTGAAAAGTATCGCGATACTACAATATATCGCAATATTTTTCTCCACAATAATCGAAACCTAATAGAGCCATGTCGTGACAGCACTAATTTTAAAGGCTAGCATGCTCGACTATTCAAAGCTTGCATAGATAAAACACTTGTTGAGGGGAGTATGCAATATAATAGGGCTAGCATCTTTTCCTTTGCTTAGATTTTTCCAATATTTTACAACTCAAAGACTCAAAGTACTTTGATGGAGTGACATGATGCAATTATTTTCTTTGTCATTTTAAAGGATTAGTTCAGTGATCAAGCAAGTACATCTTGTATGAAGAGGACTTCAAAAGAAACAAAATGGTGTAAAAAGCATTCAAAAATCTTATTCCGTTAAGGAGATATTTAAGTTTACAGTTTGGTATCATTTGTATAGAAACAACTGAAATCAGACTAGTTGTGATGTCATAGCCTCAGATTCGTCAGTCTTTATGTATTCCATCATATTTTGTCCTGCGATTCTGTGGCTTAAAAACCATGGGATATGTCAGAAGAGTAGTAAAACTGAATCTAGGAACGGTATCATTATAATGTACCACCTAAAGAAAGTTTGAGGATAAACAATTTAAAGTGAAAAAATCAAATTAACTTTCTTTAAAACAAAAAATGCATAAAGACTTTGAGGAACCTGAGGCTGTGACATCACAACTAGTCTGATTTCAGTCGTTTTAACAGAAATGATACCAAATTTTAAACTTAAATATCTCCTTAACAGAATAAGATTTTTGAATGCTTTTTCACCATTTTGTTTCTATTAAACTCCTCTTTCATATAAGATGAACTTGCTTAACTACTGAACTAATCCTTTAACTAAAGAATGTTTGTTACCACCCTAACCTCAATTAACCTTAAACCACTATCTACCTACTGTGGTGTAGCGGTTATTATACCTGTCTACAGACCACGAGGCCCCGGGTTCAAGCCTGGGTTGGGTAGACACGCCCCAGTGCACCACAACTGGTTATCAAAGGCCGTGGACATTGACTTGGTTGTCGATGTTATGTCTGTCCGTACGTCGTACCTGTGTTCTCGTCCGGGTCGTATTAAGCGTTTCGTGATAGCATTTGTACTATCATAACCAAATACGCAGGCGACGACCCCGTCATTGTAATTGTGTGTTCAACTCTCTCTCTCCTTAAACCACTCTAGTACAATTAAAGGACAGATGCTGTGCTAACATAGAGATAAAAATACACTGCAATAAAACGTTTCTGATTGGTCAAAATATTTCCATAATCACCAACAAGCCAATAAAATTACTGCTGCGGAAGTGACATTATTAGCACGTATCAGACTTATTGGTGAGGGTCAAGATATTATCTTGAGACAAGATTCCCTGTAACAGCCTTATTATATTCTGAAAGTATATAATATACAATTTAAGAGTGATGACTGATCAAAGTTCCAAAAATGACCATTATATGTAAAAAATCTTGCAATACTTCAATTAAAAACATTCTATACATTTTGATCTTTACATGTGGGCACTTTTTACTGGAATATTGATTGTCTCTGACCATATTTGAAGAAAAAAATACTTTTTAATTTAGCTTTGCTCTTTCAACTACTGTATTTTGGTAAAGGGTTGAAGGATTAGTTCAGGGTCAAGCAAGTTCATCTTATATGAAAGAGGACAACAAAATGGTGCAGAAAGCGTTTCAAAATCTTATTCCGTTATAGGATATTCGAGTTTTAAGCTCTGTCTGTAACATCTGAGTAGAAATGACTGGTGTAGTAAGTCTATTATGGACTGTTGGCATGCTCATCTTCATCATTTGGACAATTGTTAATGAATTTAAAAGAAAATTGATTTAAATTTTTTAATATTTGAATTATTTTTCCTTAAACTTTCTTCAGATTCTGTTTTACTACTTTCCTAACATATCTAATGGTTTTTAAGCCACAAAATGGCAGGACAAAATATAATAGAATACATCAAGACTTTGAGGAATCTGAGGCTGTTACTTCACAACTAGTCTGATTTCAGTCGTTTCTATACAACTGATACCACAATTTAAACTCAAATATCTCATTAACAGAGAAAGATTATTTTCAGGATGCTTTCTTCCCCATTTTGTTTCTTTTGAAGTCCTCTTTCATGTAAGATGGACTTGCCTGACCCCTAAACTAATCCTTTAAACTATAAAGTATTCAAATAAAGAAATAAAGACATATTGATCTGATGACATCACAGATTTTCTTTCAATAATTAGGTCTAGAAATTCATTAATCAATTTTGAAAGGAAATTTTACTGACTTTAATAGATTTTAAATGCCACTAAAAGTCAGTCAGTTGTTCTTTCCGTAAGTCTGACCAGAAATTTGATGATGCGACCAAAATTTAGATTTACATTTATTTATAATTCACGACAATCATAATTGTACTTCATTCACATATTTGCAGCATCCATCAAAGACAGCTAATTCCCTTCTGGACTTTCCAAGAAATTGCGCAGTCCTGCATATTGTACAAAATGAAGCTGACTATTTATATCATTCAACATAAACCTCTCGGCAATACGTATTTACTTCCTGGACAAAAATGTAATACTCATGTTAAAGACCAATGGAAATGCTTTGCAAAATTGCCATAAAATGTTAATTTGCATCAGTGCTTTCTCTTAAGGTGTGAAGACACCCACTCAAGTAAGTTTTGTTTAATTAAAGAACAAAGAGTTGGCAGTCTCAAACTGTTTTTCTTTTCTTTTTTAGTTTTTGATTCATGGCTTATAAAGGATAAAGGGTCTTTTTAGGATTAGGTCAGGGTCATCTTACATGAAAGAGGACTTCAAAAGAAACAAAATGGAGAAGAAAGCATTCAAAAATTGTGTTCCATTAAGGTGATATCTAAAATTAAAGTTGATATCATTTGTGTAGAAACGACTGAAATCAAGACTAGTTGACTTAGCCTTAGATTCCTCAGTCTTGATAAATTCTATCGTATTTTATCCTGTGATTTTGTGGGTTAAAAGCCATGGGATATGTCAAAAAAGTAGTGAAACTGAATCTAGGAAGGGTATCTATAATATACCATCTGAAGAAAATTTGAGGAAAAATAATTTAAACAGCAAAAAAATGTAATAAACTTTCTTTAAAATACCTAAACAATTGTTAAGAATGTGAGGATAAAGACTCCATACACTTTCCATAGTAGACTTACAACACCAGTCATTTCTACACAGATAAGACAAGAGTTTTAAACTTGAATATTTCCTTAGCTAAATAAGATTTTGAACAGCTCTTTCACCATTTTGTATCTTTTGAAGTTCTCTTTCAAATAAAATGGACACGCTTGACCACTGAACTAATTTTTAATGTCTGCAATCCTGTCATGAATGTAATGACAGACAGACCAAAATCTTTATTTCATTCATTAAATATCTTCCCTAAATTCCAGTAAATGAAAAATGATGACAATGTGATTTACAGTTAGTTGTTGATTGGGTATAAGGTTCAGATCCAAACATTTTCCTGATCTCAGCTGTTCCTTTTAAAATAATTCTGGAGTAACTATATCACCAACAACCAAGTACTGGAGTCTGCAGGAATCACCAGCATCAAGGCTATGTTGCTCCAAATCCGGCTGCGCTGGGCAGGCCATGTAAGCAAAATGAAAGGCCATCGCCTGCCAAAATTGACATGTATGGTGAACTAAGTACTGGCAGGTGTGATAGAGGGGGCCCAAGAGAAGCGGTATAAAGACTTGTGAAAAAGACTCTCACAACATGTAATATTGACCATCGCCAATGGGAAGCTCAGGCTGCAGACTGCAATGCCTGCAGACGGACAGTCAAATCAGTAACCTCCGCTTTCGAGAGCAAAAGGAAATCAAGAGTCGAGGAGAAGTGAAGACGTAGAAAGAAAAAAAACACCAGCTCCCACAAACAACCTAACCTTTGCATTCAGCCGCTGTGGCAGGGTTTGCCTGTCAAGAATAGGTCTCATCAGCCACCAGCATGCCTATGGCAGGATTTGCCTGTCAAGGATAGGTTTCGTCAGCCACCAGCGTGCCTGTGGCAGGGTTTGTCTGTCCAGGATAGGTTTCGTCAGCCACCAGCATGCCTGTGGCAGGGTTTGCCTGTCTAGGATAGGTCTCATCAACCACCAGCATGCCTGTGGCAGGGTTTGTCTGTCCAGGATAGGTCTCCTCAGCCACCAGCATGCCTGTGGCAGGGTTTGCCTGTCCAGGATAGGTCTCATCAGCCACCAGCATGCCTGTGGCAGGGTTTGTCTGTCCAGGATAGGTCTCCTCAGCCACCAGCGTGCCTGTGGCAGGGTTTGCCTGTCCAGGATAGGTCTCATCAACCACCAGCATGCCTGTGGCAGGGTTTGCCTGTCCAGGATAGGTCTCATCAACCACCAGCATGCCTGTGGCAGGGTTTGCCTATCTAGGATAGGTTTCGTCAGCCGCCTGCTTGCCTGTGGCAGGGTTTGCCTGTCTAGGATAGGTCTCGTCAGCCACCAGCATGCCTGTGGCAGGGTTTGCCTGTCCAGGATAGGTCTCATCAACCACCAGCATGCCTGTGGCAGGGTTTGTCTGTCCAGGATAGGTCTCCTCAGCCACCAGCATGCCTGTGGCAGGGTTTGTCTGTCCAGGATAGGTCTCCTCAGCCACCAGCATGCCTGTGGCAGGGTTTGCCTGTCCAGGATAGGTCTCATCAACCACCAGCATGCCTGTGGCAGGGTTTGTCTGTCCAGGATAGGTCTCCTCAGCCACCAGCACCAGCGTGCCTGTGGCAGGGTTTGCCTGTCCAGGATAGGTCTCATCAACCACCAGCATGCCTGTGGCAGGGTTTGCCTGTCCAGGATAGGTCTCATCAACCACCAGCATGCCTGTGGCAGGGTTTGCCTATCTAGGATAGGTTTCGTCAGCCGCCTGCTTGCCTGTGGCAGGGTTTGCCTGTCTAGGATAGGTCTCGTCAGCCACCAGCATGCCTGTGGCAGGGTTTGCCTGTCCAGGATAGGTCTCATCAACCACCAGCATGCCTGTGGCAGGGTTTGCCTATCTAGGATAGGTTTCGTCAGCCACCAGCGTGCCTGTGGCAGGGTTTGCCTGTCTAGGATTGGTCTCGTCAGCCGCCTGCTTGCCTGTGGCAGGGTTTGCCTGTCTAGGATAGGTCTCGTCAGCCACCAGCATGCCTGTGGCAGGGTTTGCCTGTCCAGGATAGGTCTCATCAACCACCAGCATGCCTGTGGCAGGGTTTGTCTGTCCAGGATAGGTCTCCTCAGCCACCAGCATGCCTGTGGCAGGGTTTGTCTGTCCAGGATAGGTCTCCTCAGCCACCAGCATGCCTGTGGCAGGGTTTGCCTGTCCAGGATAGGTCTCATCAACCACCAGCATGCCTGTGGCAGGGTTTGTCTGTCCAGGATAGGTCTCGTCAGCCACCAGCGTGCCTGTGGCAGGGTTTGCCTGTCTAGGATTGGTCTCATCAACCACCAGCATGCCTGTGGCAGGGTTTGCCTGTCCAGGATAGGTCTCATCAACCACCAGCATGCCTGTGGCATGGTTTGCCTATCTAGGATAGGTTTCGTCAGCCACCAGCGTGCCTGTGGCAGGGTTTGCCTGTCTAGGATTGGTCTCGTCAGCCACCAGCATGCCTGTGGCAGGGTTTGCCTGTCCAGGATAGGTCTCATCAACCACCAGCATGCCTGTGGCATGGTTTGCCTATCTAGGATAGGTTTCGTCAGCCACCAGCGTGCCTGTGGCAGGGTTTGCCTGTCTAGGATTGGTCTCGTCAGCCACCAGCGTGCCTGTGGCAGGGTTTGACTGTCAAGGATAGGTTTCGTCAGCCACCAGCGTGCCTGTGGCAGGGTTTACCTGTCTAGGATTGGTCTCTGGTCAGCCACCAGCATGCCTGTGGCAGGGTTTGCCTGTCTCATCAACCAGGCATGCCTGTGGCAGCCACCAGCCACCAGCGTGCCTGTGGCAGGGTTTGCCTGTCAGGATTGGTCTCGTCAGCCACCAGCGTGCCTGTGGCAGGGTTTGACTGTCAAGGATAGGTTTCGTCAGCCACCAGCGTGCCTGTGGCAGGGTTTACCTGTCTAGGATTGGTCTCGTCAGCCACCAGCATGCCTGTGGCAGGGTTTGCCTGTCTAGGATAGGTTTCATCAGCCACCAGCATGCCTATGGCAGGATTTGCCTGTCCAGGATAGGTCTCGTCAGCCGCCAGCGTGACCTGTGGCAGGGTTTGCCTGTCTAGGATAGGTCTCGTCAGCCACCAGCATGCCTGTGGCAGGGTTTGCCTGTCCAGGATTGGTCTCATCAACCACCAGCATGCCTGTGGCAGGGTTTGCCTGTCCAGGATAGGTCTCATCAGCCACCAGCATGCCTGTGGCATGGTTCAGCCACCAGCCTATCTAGGATAGGTTTCGTCAGCCACCAGCGTGCCTGTGGCAGGGTTTGCCTGTCTAGGATTGGTCTCGTCAGCCACCAGCATGCCTGTGGCAGGGTTTGCCTGTCAGGATAGGTTTCATCAGCCACCATCAACCACCAGCATGCCTGTGGCATGGTTTGCCTATCTAGGATAGGTTTCGTCAGCCACCAGCGTGCCTGTGGCAGGGTTTGCCTGTCTAGGATTGGTCTCGTCAGCCACCAGCGTGCCTGTGGCAGGGTTTGACTGTCAAGGATAGGTTTCGTCAGCCACCAGCGTGCCTGTGGCAGGGTTTGCCTGTCCAGGATTGGTCTCGTCAGCCACCAGCATGCCTGTGGCAGGGTTTGCCTGTCTAGGATAGGTTTCGTCAGCCACCAGCGTGCCTGTGGCAGGGTTTGCCTGTCTAGGATTGGTCTCGTCAGCCACCAGCGTGCCTGTGGCAGGGTTTGCCTGTCCAAGATAGGTCTCGTCAGCCGCCAGCGTGACCTGTGGCAGGATTTGCCTGTCTAGGATAGGACTCGTCAGCCGCCAGCGTGCTTGTGGCAGGGTTTGCCTATCTAGGATAGGTTTCGTCAGCCACCAGCGTGCCTGTGGCAGGGTTTGCCTGTCAGGATTGGTCTGGCCAGCCACCAGCGTGCCTGTGGCAGGGTTTGACTGTCAAGGATAGGTTTCGTCAGCCACCAGCGTGCCTAGGATTGTGGCAGCCACCAGGTGCTTGTTGCCTGCCTATCTAGGATTGGTCTCGTCAGCCACCAGCATGCCTGTGGCAGGGTTTGCCTGTCTAGGATAGGTTTCATCAGCCACCAGCATGCCTATGGCAGGATTTGCCTGTCCAGGATAGGTCTCGTCAGCCGCCAGCGTGACCTGTGGCAGGATTTGCCTGTCTAGGATAGGACTCGTCAGCCGCCAGCGTGCCTGTGGCAGGGTTTGCCTGTCTAGGATAGGTCTCATCAGCAGCCATCATGACTGTAGTCATAGTGGAATTCCTTCCTGAATCTTTGTTCGTGAAGCAAGCAAAGAAGAAGAATAACACATTTATAGAGCACTTGCTTCTACAAAACAGAAATGCAATCAGCGGTGCTTTACAACCTTAGAAAATTAACAAAGTTAAGTTCAAAACAAATAAAATAAAATAAACAAAAAAACATTTGTAACTTTTTTGAAAGATTTACAAAAGAGATACGCTTTAGTCTCTTTCTACATAGCGAATATGTTTCTATATTATTCATTTCAGTGGGGAGTGCATTCCACTTTTTTGGATCTGCAACCAAAAATGCATGGTCCCTAAAGGACTTTCTGTGGAAATTAGGAAGTTTGAAGCTGTCCGATGATCTTAACACATATTTAGTACCCTTACGTACAAACTATGAAGTTAAATATGTGGGAGCCTGGCTATATAAGTACACATTTGAAACTCATGCATAAACGTCTAAACAATATTCTGGATTTGATGGGAAACCAATGAAACTCCTCAAGGCATCCGGTGGCACTGTCATATTTTTTTTTGTCCAGTATTAGTTTTGCAGCAAAATTTTGTGCATGCTGTAGTTTAGCCTGTATATTAGTCAAGATTTTGATCGCATTTTTTCTTAATTATTTTCATAATCGATTTTTAATTAAATTGACTGAAAATTAGCCAATGCTGCCTCTACTTGTCCATGTATTTTTAAATCTTATAGAAGTGATGACAAAAATACATAATATAAAAATGTATTTTGTCAATAATAAACTTATCTCATCATTTCAAAATTACTACAAAAATATTCTGAAAAATTCCTTGGTGACCATCAGCCTTTATAAGGGAAAAACAAAATTTATGATCAAAAATATTAAAAAAAATTGAGTAATAATTATAATAAAAACAAGAAAAATATTCATATATAGTACCATCATCTCAAACATCACAAGAGAACAAACAGCTCAAGGTGATTAACAAAGTGTAAAACAAAAGAAATGTAGGAATATAAGATGCAAAATCATTTTCAAAGATAAACAAGTTTTCAGTCTTTATAAGTACAGTCTTAATGAATTTATTCATTGGCCTTGAGCATCAATCCCCAAAGACAATTATTCATTCAAATTTTGAATATAACTACAAATAAAAGGGGCATAGGAGTCACATATTCACTATCTACCTACTGTGGTGTAGCGGTTATCATACCTGTCTGCAGACCACGAGGCCCTGGGTTCAATCCTGGGGTGGGTAGACACGCCAGTGCACCACAACTGGTTATCAAAGGCCGTGGACATTGACTTGGTTGTCGATGTTATGTCTGTCCGTACGTCGTACCTGTGTTCTCGTCCGGGTCGTATTAAGCGTTTCGTGATAGCATTTGTACTATCATAACCGAATACGCAGGCGACGACCGCGTCATTGTAATTGTGTGTTCAACTCTCTCTCTCTCTCACATATTCACTTCAGACAAACCGGGTGACTGTCACAGTTCACAAGACATAAGTCAGAAATTCATTGGCCAGGGTTGCAACAAGACAACAAAAATGCAACTTTTGATTAGATTTTAAGAGGATGTGGCTTTTACAAGACAGGCTGTGATAATATCAAAAACCTAAAGTCCCTAGTTTCCTTAGCTTTCTAACTTTCTTCGTATTTCCCAGGATCTTAATCTAACAAACTTATTGGTCTCGACTTCAAAAAACTGAAAGAAAAAAAGTTGTTAGCAAAAAATAAAGACTTCCATCTTCAGTGTCTGTCACCACAAAACATCAAGTTACAACTTCAATTATCACAATTTCTTCTTCTCTTGCTATTTTAAATCAAAATGTTCTTTATTTCTAATTTCCTTTTAAAAAAAAGGTCTGAATGTTTTATTGTAACTCTTTAACCTAACCATGGTCGGGCCAAGTATAGTACCTAAGAGGTGATCGATCAAAATCTCATTCAAGCAGTCAGTTTAAACAAGTTCTGTCTCCTACAGGCAACATACATTTGATTGTTTTTCAAATGTTTTGAAAATAATACACATCAATTTTTTTCAGACCTAAATGTTCAAGATTTGTAATGTCATGTGTTCAGTCAGTATTTGTCCATTTTCTGATTTTAAACTTTTGAATAAATGGTCGAATTAAAAAAAATATGTTTCCTTTCAGGTCAAAATTCATTTTTTTTCTTCTAAAAAATGATCAAACCTGACAGGAATCACTTGTCATCTTATGTGAACAGAATTAACGAATGAAATCAGACTAGTTGTGACATCACATATACCAAAAATCTATTGGTATTTACTGTAATTGTAGTTTTCCCTGAGATTTTGTGGCTTATCCATGATTCCTAATATATTAATATTTCCAGTTGTTTAAATTGAAAGGGTCTCAATATCTACTGATATGTTTCACATATTGACATGTTTCCATATTGATGT
Source organism: Chiridota heheva (assembly GCA_020152595.1). Classification (NCBI taxonomy): domain Eukaryota; kingdom Metazoa; phylum Echinodermata; class Holothuroidea; order Apodida; family Chiridotidae; genus Chiridota; species Chiridota heheva. The sequence continues at coordinate 596,868 of JAIGNY010000733.1, forward strand.
TTCATATATTGACAAGTTTCACTTATTGACATGTTTCACATATTGACATGTTTCATATATTGACATGTTTCACTTGTTGACATGTTTCATATTTTGACATTTTTCATATATTGACGTTTCACTTGTTGACATGTTTCACTTGTTGACATGTTTCATATTTTGACATGTTTCATATAATGACATGTTTCACTTGTTGACATGTTTCATATTTTGACATGTTTCATATTTTGACATGTTTCACTTGTTGACATGTTTCATATTTTGACATGTTTCATATTTTGACATGTTTCATATATTGACATGTTTTACTTGTTGACATGTTTCATATTTTGACATGTTTCACTTGTTGACATGTTTCATATTTTGACATGTTTCATATTTTGACATGTTTCATATATTGACATGTTTCATATATTGACATGTTTTACTTTATTGACATGTTTCATATATTGACATGTTTCATATTTTAACATGTTTCATATATTGACATGTTTCATATATTGACATGTTTCATATATTGACATGTTTCACATATTGACATGTTTCATATATTGACATGTTTCATATAATGACATGTTTCACTTGTTGACATGTTTCATATTTTAACATGTTTCATATATTGACATGTTTCATATATTGACATGTTTCACATATTGACATGTTTCACATATTGACATGTTTCACATATTGACATGTTTCACATATTGACATGTTTTATATATTGACATGTTTCACTTGTTGACATGTTTCATATTTTGACATGTTTCATATTTTGACATGTTTCATATATTGACGTTTCATATATTGACATGTTTTACTTGTTGACATGTTTTCATATATTGACATGTTTCATATTTTAACATGTTTCATATATTGACATGTTTCATATATTGACATGTTTCACATATTGACATGTTTCATATATTGACATGTTTCATATAATGACATGTTTCACTTGTTGACATGTTTCATATTTAACATGTTTCATATATTGACATGTTTTTTGACATGTTTCATATATTGACATGTTTCATATTGATGTTTCACTTGTTGACATGTTTTTATATATTGACATGTTTCATATATTGACATGTTTCATATATGACATGTTTCATATATTGACATGTTTCACATATTGACATGTTTCACATATTGACATGTTTCATATATTGACATGTTTCACATATTTTTATCATGTTTCGCTTGTTCACATGTTTCATTATTGACAAACTTCACATATTAACATGTTTCACATATTGACATGTTTCATATATTGACATGTTTCATACATTATGTTTAACAAATTTGACATGTGACATTTCATATATTGATGTTTCATTTGTTAATTGTATTTTTTTTTGACATGTTTTATATATCTTAATATTTCATATATTGACATGTTTCATACATTGACATGTTTCACATATTGACATGTTTCATATTTGTTTCACATATTGATGTTTCATATATTGACATGTTTCATTATTGACATGTTTCACTTGTTGACATGTTTCATATATTGACATGTTTCATATATTGACAAGTTTCACAAATTGACATGTTTCATATATTCATATGTTTCACTCATTGACATGTTTCACATATTGACATGTTTCACATATTGATGTTTCACTTGTTGACATGTTTCACATATTGACGAGTTTCACTTGTTGACATAGTTTCATATATTGACATGTTTACATATTGACATGTTTCATATGTTGCCAGACATGTTTCACATATTAACATGTTTCAATTGTTGGCAAGTTTTACATACTGACATGTTTCATACATTGACATGTTTCATACATTGATATGTTTAATGAATGAAAACAGACTAGTTGTGACTTCACATATACTCATCTCCAGAAACATGCATATATTGGTATTTAATTGTATTTTTCCTGAGATTTTGTGGCTTCTTATGATTCTTAATATATTAATATTTCCAGTTAAAATTGAAAGGGTCTCAATATCTACTGCTGTTTCATATATTGACATGTTTCACATATTGACATGTTTACATATTGATGTTTCATATATTGACATGTTTTACATATTGACTTGTTTTATATATTGACATGTTTACATGACATGTTTCATCGTTAGGAGAGAAAGATTTCACTTATTGACATGTTTCATATATTGACATGTTTCATATACTGACATGTTTATATTGACATGTTTATATATTAATGTTTTATATATTGTCATGTTTCATATATTGACATGTTTCCCATATTACCATGTTTCACTTGTTCACATGATTTACTTCTTGACATGCTTCACATATTGACATGCTTCAAATATTGACATTTTCATATATTGACATGTTTCATATATTGACATGTTTATATATTGACATGTTTCACATATTGATGTTTCATATAATGACATGTTTATATATTGACATGTTTCATATATTGACATGTTTATATATTGACATACTTCACATATTAATGTTTCATATAATAAGCGACATGTTTATATATTGACATGTTTCATATATGGACACATTTCATATATTGACATCAGACCCCCTAGCTTGATTTAAAAAGGGGCAGGGTGCTAGACTTGTTGAGGGACATATAATGCATGCATGAAGCGTTGCGTCTTCTCGGCATGGAGTCCAGGGGCCTTCTTAAGGCTCAATCCCATGGTGAAGAAGCTCTGAGATTTTAGCTACAATCATACCTCAGCATGAAACTATTTTGATTAATAGGGATCTTTCATGAGCCAAACAGGACAATTGCTTACTATGCTATCATTCTGTAATCTGTATCCATGTAAGGTATTTCATTTATCAGGTTAATTAAGATTATTAAGTTAGAAAAAATTAAAAATCTTAATTTGTATTTTTTTTATTGACATGTTTCATATATTGACATGTTTCACTTGACATGCCTTACATATTAACATATTAATGTGTTTGGTAACATGCTGTGTTGTTTGTGATTGCACCGGGACAAAGCCACGCTTAGTATAGTACTGGGGACTTGGTTTCTATGGATGGCTGGTTTCTTTGTAAAGCGCTTTAAGTGAGCTGTGCCATGTAAGCACTATGCACTATGCTTTGAGTGAGCAATGCATTGATGCATTATTATTGATTATAATTACCAGTGATCATAAATAAATGTGATTCTTTAATGCTTTTCGTTGTACAAATTGATGTACATGTTTTATATACTAAATTTGTTGTCACAAATAAAAATGTTTTACATATCACAATATATCATCATGTCTCATGTGATGCGACGTTTCAAATTTTGACCCATTTCATGAGGTGCCAAATATCACAGGTTGATTAAATTCAATCAAATTAGGTTCTAGACACCTATGTGTACTAATTTAACATTTTTGACTAAGTATTTTTGGTAAATTGTGTTCCCAGTCACTCACTTCTCTGAAAATAATCAATGAATGTTCCGTTCTGTCTGCGATTCACTGACACTCCTAAGCAATGCTCTAAACCCTCCCTCCCTCGAGAAAACTAGTAACAGATATTTTCCCATAATCCAATTTCATTTCCTCTCCTAGGCAACCATGGTAGCACCATCTTAATTCAACTAATCTAGCAGAAGAACAAGTTTTGAAAAGAGAAAACAAACATACACAGAAGAAATAATTATATGTGACAGCCATGACACATTCCCTAAGACAAGAAGAGACAAAATAGGCAACATTCAAGTGTAATACTAGTCTCTTGGCTTGGACTTGTCTAAATTACCTTGGTGGCCCCTTCAGCTCTAGCCTGTTAATGGAAACTTCACATTTTGAACTTGGCAATATGATTCTCAACAGGAGTGGATCGGTGAAATGCACTGCAATATTGATTTTTTCAGATTTACTGAACATTATTGATTTTCCAGCTAATTAGACGAATGTGGAAATGAAATTCCTGGGCATGATGTTCAAGGTACTAGTATGAAATTTATATTTAATTCTAGAATTGACAAGGACGAATGACCACATCTTAAAATACTACAAATGAAGAAAAATTAGAGGACAAGAATTAAAGGCTTGGAGATTTCTTCAATTGGATATTCTTTTATCATTAAAGGAAAATAGCCAGTTGGTGCACTTCAGTTATCATTGACTTTATAAAATTATTACAATACATAAAGAAAAATGCAACATTTTAAGAGCATCCATCAATGACACCACTATACCACTTACACACCATTGTCATCACACGTGTCATTCACAAATGTGTCATTCACAAATCTTTGTCATTCACATCTGTGTCATTCAGACATCTGTGTCATTCAGACATCTGTGTCATTCAGACATGTGTTATTCATACATCTGTTACATTCAGACCTCTTGTGTAATTCAGACCTCTTGTGTGATTTAGACTTTGTGTGTAATTCAGCCCTTTTGTGTAATTCAGACCTCTTGTGTAATTCAGACCTCTTGTCTAATTCAGACCTCTTGGGTAATTCAGACCTTTTGTGTAATTCAGACCTCTTGTGCAATTCAGATCTCTTGTGTAATTCAGATCTCTTGTGTAATTCAGATCTCTTGTGTAATTCAGACCTCTTGTGTAATTCAGATCTCTTGTGTAATTCAGACTTCTTGTGTAATTCAGACTTCTTGTGTAATTCAGACATTTGTGTAATTCAGACCTCTTGTGTTATTCAGACCTTTGTGTAATTCAGACCTCTTGTGTAGCTCAGACATTTTGTGTAAATCAAAGCTCTTGTGTAATTCAGAGCTCTTGTGTAATTCAGACTTTGTGTGTAATTCAGCCCTTTTGTGTAATTCAGCCCTTTTGTATAATTCGGACTCTTGTGTAATTCAGACCTCTTGTCTAATTCAGACTTCTTGTGTAATTCAGACCTTTTGTGTAATTCAGACCTCTTGTGTAATTCAGACCTCTTGTGTAATTCAGACCTCTTGTGTAATTCAGACCTCTTGTGTAATTCAGATCTCTTGTGTAATTCAAACCTCTAGTGTAATTCAGACTTCATGTGTAATTCAGCCCTTTTGTGTAATTCGGACCTCTTGTGTAATTCGGACCTCTTGTGTAATTCGGACCTCTTGTGTAATTCAGATCTCTTGTGTTATTCAGACTTCTTGTGTAATTCAGACCTCTTGTGTAATTCGGACCTCTTGTGTAATTCAGACCTCTTGTGTAATTCAGAGCTCTTGTGTAATTCAGAGCTCTTGTGTAATTCAGACCTCTTGTGTAATTCAGACCACTTGTGTAATTCATACCTCTTGTGTAATTCAGATCTTTGTACAATTTACACCTCTTGTGTTATTCAGACCTTTCTGGAATTCAGACCTCTTGTGTAATTCAGACCACTTGTGTAATTTAGATCTCTTGTACAATTTGCACCTCTTGTGTTATTCAGACCTTTCTGAAATTCAGACCTCTTGTGCAATTCAGACCTTTTGTGTAATTCAAAGCTCTTGTGTAATTCGGACCTCTTGTGTAATTCAGACCTCTTGTGTAATTCAGATCTCTTGTATGATTCAGATCTCTTGTGTAATTCAGATCTCTTGTGTAATTCAGACCTCTTGTGTAATTCAGACATCTTGTGTAATTCAGACATCTTGTGTAATTCAGACCTCTTGTGTAATTCAGACCTCTTGTGTAATTCAGACCTTGTGTAATTCAGACCTGTGTAATTTAGACCTCTTGTGCAATTCAGACCTTTTGTGTAATTCAAAGCTCTTGTGTAATTCAGAGCTCTTGTGTAATTCAGACCTCTTGTGTAATTCAGACCTTTTGTGTAATTCAGACCTCTTGTGTAATTCAGACCTCTTGTATAATTCAGACCTTGTTTAATTGAGACCTCTTGTGTAATTCAGACCTTTTGTGTAATTCAGACCTCTTGTATAATTCAGACCTTGTGTAATTCAGACATCTTGTATAATTCAGATCTCTTGTGTAATTCAGCCCTCTTGTGTAATTCAGACCCCTTGTGTAATTCAGACCTTTTGTGTAATTCAGATCTCTTGTTTAATTCAGATCTCTTGTGTAATTCAGACCTCTTGTGTAATTCAGACCTCTTGTGTAATTCAGACCTCTTGTGTAATTCACACCTCTTGTGTAATTCAGACTTCTTGTGTAATTCACACCTCTTGTGTAATTCAGACCTCTTGTGTAATTCAGACTTCTTGTGTAATTCACACCTCTTGTGTAATTCACACCTCTTGTATAATTCAGACCTTTTGTGTAATTCACACCTTTTGTGTAATTCACACCTCTTGTGTAATTCACACCTCTTGTATAATTCAGACCTTTTGTGTAATTCACACCTTTTGTGTAATTCACACCTCTTGTGTAATTCAGACCTCTTGTGTAATTCACACCTCTTGTGTAATTCAGACTTCTTGTGTAATTCAGACCTCTTGTGTAATTCAGACCTCTTGTGTAATTCAGACTTCTTGTGTAATTCACACCTCTTGTGTAATTCACACCTCTTGTATAATTCAGACCTTTTGTGTAATTCACACCTTTTGTGTAATTCACACCTCTTGTGTAATTCAGACCTCTTGTGTAATTCACACCTCTTGTGTAATTCAGACCTCTTGTGTAATTCAGACCTCTTGTCTAATTCAGACCTCTTGTGTAATTCAGACCTCTTGTGTAATTCAGACCTCTTGTGTAATTCAGACCTCTTGTGTAATTCAGACTTCTTGTGTAATTCACACCTCTTGTGTAATTCAGACCTCTTGTGTAATTCAGACCTCTTGTGTAATTCAGACCTCTTGTGTAATTCAGACCTCTTGTGTAATTCAGACTTCTTGTGTAATTCACACCTCTTGTGTAATTCAGACCTCTTGTGTAATTCAGACCTCTTGTGTAATTCAGACCTCTTGTGTAATTCACACCTCTTGTGTAATTCAGCCCTTTTGTGTAATTCAGACCTCTTGTGTAATTCAGACCTTGTGTACTTCAGACCTCTTGTGCAATTCAGACCTCTTGTGTAATTCAGACCTCTTGTGTAATTCAGACTTCTTGTGTAATTCACACCTCTTGTGTAATTCAGACCTCTTGTGTAATTCAGACCTCTTGTGTAATTCAGACTTCTTGTGTAATTCACACCTCTTGTGTAATTCAGACCTCTTGTGTAATTCAGACCTCTTGTGTAATTCAGACTTCTTGTGTAATTCACACCTCTTGTGTAATTCAGACCTCTTGTGTAATTCAGACCTCTTGTGTAATTCACACCTCTTGTGTAATTCGGCCCTTTTGTGTAATTCAGATCTCTTGTGTAATTCAGACCTCTTGTGTAATTCAGACCTCTTGTGTAATTCAGACTTCTTGTGTAATTCACACCTCTTGTGTAATTCAGACCTCTTGTGTAATTCAGACCTCTTGTGTAATTCACACCTCTTGTGTAATTCGGCCCTTTTGTGTAATTCAGACCTCTTGTGTACTTCAGACCTCTGTCATTCAAACCTGTGTCATTCAGACCTCTTGTGTAATTCAGACCTCTTGTGTAATTCAGACCTTGTTTAATTCAGACCTCTTGTGTAATTCAGACCTCTTGTGTAATTCAGACCTCTTGTGTAATTCAGACCTCTTGTGTAATTCAGACCTCTTGTGTAATTCAGACCTCTTGTGTAATTCAGATCTCTTGTGTAATTCAGACCTCTCGTGTAATTCAGACCTCTTGTGTAGTTCATACCTCTTGTGTAATTCAGAGCTCTTGTGTAATTTCGACCTCTTGTGTAATTCAGACCTCTTGTGTAATTCAGACCTTTTGTGTAATTCAGACCTCTTGTGTAATTCAGACTTTGTGTAATTCTGACCTATGGCGTAATTCAGATCTCTTGTGTAATTCAGACCTCTTGTGTAATTCAGACCTCTTGTGTAATTCAGACCTCTTGTGTAATTCAGACCTTGTGTAATTCAGACCTCTTGTGCAATTCAGACCTTTTGTGTAATTCAAAGCTCTTGTGTAATTCAGACCTCTTGTGTAATTCAGACCTCTTGTGTAATTCAGAGCTCTTGTGTAATTTCGACCTCTTGTGTAATTCAGACCTCTTGTGTAATTCAGACCTTTTGTGTAATTCAGACCTCTTGTGTAATTCAGACTTTGTGTAATTCTGACCTATGGCGTAATTCAGATCTCTTGTGTAATTCAGACCTCTTGTGTAATTCAGACCTCTTGTGTAATTCAGACCTCTTGTGTAATTCAGACCTTGTTTAATTCAGACCTCTTGTGTAATTCAGACCTCTTGTGTAATTCAGACCTCTTGTGTAATTCAGACCTTGTGTACTTCAGACCTCTTGTGTAATTCAGACCTCTTGTGTAATTCAGACTTTGTGTAATTCAGATCTCTTGTGTAATTCAGACCTCTTGTGTAATTCAGACCTCTTGTGTAATTCAGACCTCTTGTGTAATTCAGACCTCTTGTGTAATTCAGACCTTGTTTAATTCAGACCTCTTGTGTAATTCAGACCTCTTGTGTAATTCAGACCTCTTGTGTAATTCAGACCTTGTGTACTTCAGACCTCTTGTGTAATTCAGACCTCTGTCATTCAAACCTGTGTCATTCAGATCCCTGTCAGTAAAAAGTCACTAAGACCAAAGGTTTAATTAGAACTTATTCACAACATCATGATTAAAAACTTGTCATTCTTATTTACAAAACTATGTATAGATCTCCCTGTCACTTAAGCAAAAGTCACATAGAACTGTCAGTAAGGACTTTTCATTCAGAAAATTATGCAATTAGAACTTATGTCATTTAAATAGGGTGAATCATTTAGAATATATGTGTAATTTAGAATAGTGAGTCATAAAAAAATCCTTTATAGTTCAGGCCTCAAAGGTAATCAGACCTCCCTCTCAACAGCAGGTGACAAAGAATTGTATTATTAGGTACTTATTATTCAGAACATGAATTTACAATACTATTATTACATTATGCTCAGTGGTCAGACAGGTCACACTAGACGTATCAAAGAAGACAAACAAGTGAAGAAATCATTTAGATATTTTGTTCGGTTAAGAGAAAAAGTTTGTATGAAAATGACTGGTGTAGAAGTCTAATGTGAGAGAGTGATACCCAACCCCCTTACATTCTTCAAAGATTGGTTCATTGGTCAAGCAAGTCCATCTTATATGAAAGAGGACTTCAAAATAAACAAAATAATGAAAAAAAGCATTCAAAAATCTTATTCCATTAAGGAGATATTCAAGTTTATAGCTGTCTTATCTGTGTAGAAATGACTGGTATAGTAAGTCTACTATGGAAAGTTGGCATCTTCATCCCTACATTCCTAACAATGGTTTATGTATTTAAAGAAAGTTTATTTAATTATTTCTAATAATGTAAATTATTTTCCCCGAGCTTTCTTCAGGTGGTATATAATAAATGCCCTTCCTAGATTCAAATTTACTACTTTTTCAACATATCCCATAATTATTAACCCACAAAATCACAGGACAAAATAAGATAAAATACATCAAGTTTGTTTGATGAGGGCTTACCGGCACCAAGACAACAATGGTCAAATTGTGCCTGAGAGGTTAGATTATTCCAGAGGTAGGAATAAAAGAAAAAAGGGAGTCTAAAAGAAGTACGGGAGGGCTAAGAGCCAGGAAGCCAGGATCGTAAGAGGAAGTGCTGGGTTGTAAAAAAAAGGAGTAAATATAGGTAGAGGAGGGTGGGAGAGAAATAAATATGGTTGTAGGAAGGATGATGAAGGAAGGAGATAGTTTTATACGGGATTCTTTTCTGGTAGAGCTCGGCCGAGGGGTGAGGAAAGCTCTGGGGAGGTTGTATAGGGGGGCAAGAAGGATGTGGTTGACTGTGAGGGGGAAATGGCAATTGTCGCAGAGGGGTGGTGGAGCTAGTGAGGTGATACGAGTGAGTGAGGTGGGTGTGACCTATTTTAAGGCGGGTAATGTAGACATTGTCGATACGGGAGAGATTGTGGATGGTGGGTTTGGTCAGAATGGTGGGCTAAATGTCGTTGAGTTTGTTATCAATTTCGGAGTCCCACGAGGTTTGCCAGCGGTCACAAACAAGGGAAGTGATAAGCGGTTTGATATCAGAAAAGGCTTTGGGAAAGCAGGTAGGGAAACGGTTGAGGGCAAGCTTAGCAGTTGAATCAGCTCTGTCACTGCAGGGAATGCCAACATGACTGGGTATCCACAAGAAAAGAATTTTTTTTTCTGCAGAGGGGTGGGGTGAGGACGAAACGAGTTTATGGAGAAGGAGGTGGGGTGGGGTGGGGTTATCCCATTTAAGATTGAGTAAAGAAGTAAGGACAGAATTGGAATCTGAGAAGATGGAAAGTGGTTGAGTGGGGAGTACCCAATAAAGTTGAGGGTGAGTAGAATGGCCTTGGTCTCGGCCGAGAAGATGGACGAGAAGCCTGCTACTGAGGGTGATGTCTTAGATGTCTTATTATTATTATGATGGCAGCAGCAGCTGTCTTATCGCCTTCATTGGAGCCATCAGTATAGATGGGGGTGTAATTTGAGAGTTGGTCTTTGATTTGGTTGTGGAGGTTGATATGATGAAGAGGTTAGGGTAGGTTGAGTTTTTTGATGAGTGGAGAGGCCCAGGTGGATAGAAGGGAAGGGGCCCAGCGAGGAAAAGTAGGCCAGAAGACGGTGCCAAGAGTGGCAGGGTTAATGCCGAGATGGTGGAGGTCTTGGTCTGATGCATAAGCTGAAGGGATGGGATAGGGTTTTAGTCCTATCGAAGAAGGTAGAGAAATTGAGTTACCTAATGAGGTTGTAAACAGGGTTCTGGGTGTTGGTGAGGACTCTAAAAGCATAGGAAAGGCTAAGCTTTTTACACCTTAGCAGAAAGAGGGGTTTGTTGGCCCAAACGTGAAAGCTATTGATGGGATGAGATAAGAGCTGAGCATCACAGTAGACATTATTGCCATAGTCGAGCTTGGCACGAATGGTGAGCCTGAAGATTTTGAGGAGAGTTTGAGGGTTCGCACCTCAAGTGGTATTATAGAGGCGGAAAATGTTGAGGGAGCTATTACATTTCTGTTTCGGGTTGAAGATGTCTTGCTTGTACAAGAGCTTGGGGTCAAAGGCTAAACCCAGAAACTACCCAGGAACTTAGTGTGGTCAACTTTAGGGATGTGATTGCCATTGAGTATGAGGTTCGGGTTGAGGTGGAGGTTGTTGAAATGACAGAAGAGCATGCAGACTGTTTTGTCTTTCAAGGATTTAAACCGTTATTGTTGCACCAATCTTGCAGCCGGTTGAGGCAGAGTTAGGGGAGAGGATGCTGCCTGGGGGAGAGGATGCTGCCTGGGGGAGAGGATGCTGCCTTGGGAGAGAAGATGCTGCCTTGGAGGAGAAGATGCTGCCTTGGGGGAGAGGATGTTGCCTTGGGGGAGAGGATGCTACCTTGGGGGAGAGGATGCAGCCTTGGGGGAGAGGGTGCTGCCTTGGGGGAGAGGATGCTGCCTTGGGGGAGAGGGCGCTGCCTTGGGGGAGAGGATGCTGCCTTGGGGGAGAGGATGCTGCCTTGGGGGAGAGGATGCTGCCTTGTGGGAGAGAATGCTGCCTTGTGGGAGAGGATGCTGCCTTGGGCGAGAGGATGCTGCCTTGAGGGAGAGAATGCTGCCTTGGGGGAGAGGATGCTGCCTTAGAGGACGCCCTCTTCTTGGGGTAGGGGTTGGAAATGGTGTGGCCAATACAAACTTGGATTTGCCTGGGTGAGAGAAAGTTCTGAACAAAGATGGGAAGGTGGCCTCTTGAGGCCAATGGTGTGAAGCTTGCAGGTAAAGCAGTATTTCCAAGAAGGGTCGAAAGCTTTCTCGAAGTCAAAAAAAAAGGCAATGAGGTGTTCCTTTTTTGCAAAGGATTCCAGGATAGCGGTGATGAGCGTGATTAACTGGTCCAAGGTATTGCGACTTTTCCTAAAGCCACTTTGGTGAGGGGAGATGAATATGTTGGTCTCAAGGAACCAGTTTAGTTTCTAGTTAATGATCCATTCCACAATTTTACAGAGACAGCAGGTGAGGGCGGTGGGGCGGTAGCTGGAGGGGTCAGTGCTGTCCTTCGACAATAGCTGTCCTCCAGAAAGAAGGAAAGGAGTGTGAGGACCAAATGTGGTTGAGGATGATAAGGAGGGTAGGGATGGCCTTATTAGGGAGGTGTTTCAGGAACTGGTAGGGAATGTTATCTGAGCCATTGAATGTGCAGCCAGTGTCGTGGATGGCTTGCTTTAATTCAGATAGGGTAAGAGGGGTTTTGTAGCGCTCTTTGTTGTCGAAGGAAAAGGTAATACTCTGGGTTTCGTCGCGAGCTTTTCTGGCTTTTAAAGCATTGGGGTAGTTGGCTGAGTATGAGATAATGCTGAAAGAGGAAGCAAGGCAGTTAGTTATATCCTTTTTCCTGGTTACCATGCCAGGAGAGATGAAGGACTTGCCCATCCTGCCGTGGAAGCTGTTAACCATACTCCAAATCTTCTTAGCGGAGGTGTTGGTGGTGAGAGAAGAGAGGAACTTGTTCCAAGTGTTGGTTTTACTGTCCTTGACAGTGTGCCTGGCTTTGGCACAGCTGATGGTAAAGAGATCGAGGTTGTGCGTGGTCAGGTTTGTTTTGAAGTTTTGAGGGCTTTTTTCCTGTTCTTGATGGCAATTTTGCAGTCATTGTTGTTTGTTTGTTTGTTTGATGAGGTCTTAACGGCACCACGACAACGAAGGTCAAATTGTGCCTGAGAGGTCAGATCATTTTAGAGGTAGTAAGGAAAGAGACCAGGGGAAGAATGAGAGAAATTCAAGAACAAAAGCCAGAAAGCTGTGATCGAGAGAGGAGGTGCATGGGTAAAACTAAAAACAAGAGTAGAGAGGGGGTGGAAGAGGAGGATTAAATATGGTTGTAGAGGGATGCATGCTGAAGGAAGGAGACTATTTTATCTGGAGGATTTTTTTGGAAGAACTCAGCAATTGAGTTGTGGGGAGCGAGAGAAGCTCTGGGAAGGTTGTACAGGGGCAAGCAAGGAGAACGTGTTGGATTGTAAGGATGCAGTGGCAATTGTTACAGAGGGGTTGGGGAACCAATAAGGAGGTGGGAGTGAGTGAGGTGGGTGTGACCAATTCTAAGACGGGTAATATGAACGTTGTCGATCACGAGAAAGGTTGTTGATGGTGGATTTGATCGGGATTGTGGGCTGGATAACATGGAGTTTGTTATCAATTTGGAAGTTCCATAAGGTTTGCCAGCGGTCACGAACAAGAGAAGCGATAAGCGGTTTGATGTCAGAGAGGGTTTTGGGAAAAGGGGAAGGGAGGAGGTTAAGGGCAAGCTTAGCGGCTGTATCAGCCCTGTCATTGTCAGGGATGCCAACATGGCTGGGTATCCAGAAGAAAAGAACACTTTTCCTGCAGAGGGTGGGAGAAAAGAGTTTCCGGAGGAGGAGGTGGCAGGTGAGGTTATCCCATTTAAGATTGAGTAATGAAGTAAGAACAGCCTTTGAGTCAGAGAAAATGGCAAAGTGACTAAGAGGAGAGTACTCAATAAAGTTGAGGGCGAGGAGAATGGCCTTAGCCTCGGCTGAAAAGATGGATGAGTGGTCAGGAAGTCTGCTACTGAGGGTGATGTCTTGGATGATGGCAGCAGCAGCTGTCTTGTTGCCTTCCTTGGAGCCATCAGTATAGATGGAGGTGTAATTTGAGAGTTGGTCTTTGATTTGGTTGTGGAGATTGATGAAGAGATTAGGGTGAGTTTGAGTTTTGTTATAAGTGGAGAGGTCTAGGTGGACAGAAGGAAGGGGTGGCCCAAGGCGGAAAAGTGGGCCAGGAATAGGTGCCGAGAGTGGTGGGGTTGATGCCAAGTTGAAAGAGGTCTGATTTAATGCGTAAGCTGAAGGGGGCGATAGGGTTTTAGTCCTATCAAAGAGGGAGGAGAAATTGGGGTACCTAATGAGGTTGTAAACAGGGTTCTGGGTGTTGGTGAGGACTCTAAAAGCATAGGAGAGGCTAAGCTTTTTACATCTAAGTAGAAAGGGGGTTCGTTGGCTTCAACATGAAGGCTAGTGATTGGGGAGGTCCTGTAGGCTCCTAGACAAAGCCTGAGGGCTTCATTTTGGATGGTGTTAATGTGGTTGAGGTATGAGTTGTGAGCGACACAGTAAACAATATTGCCATAGTCAAGCTTGGCACGAATGGTGAGCCTGAAAATTTTGAGGAGAGCATAGCGGTTCGCTCCCCAAGTAGTGTTGGAGAGCAGTCGGAGGAGGTTGAGGGAGCTATTGCATTTTAGTTTCAGGTTGGTGATGTGTGGCTTGTAGGTGAGCTTGGGGTCTAGAGTTAGACCAAGGAACTTTGTGTTTTCAACTTTAGGGATGCGATTCCCATTGAGCACAAAGTTCGGGTTGGGGTGGAGGTTGTTGAAATGACAAAAGTGCATGCAGACTGTCTTGTCTTTGGAGAATCTAAAACCGTTATTGTTGCTCCAGACTTGCAGCTGATTGAGGCTGGTTTGAAGCCTATTTTCAACAATAGGAAAGCTAGGGGAGGAGTAGAAGATGGTGAAGTCATCCACGTGAGAGGGTACGTTTGATGCTGGGGCATTCCCGATGTCATTAATGCTCAGGTTGAAGAGAGTGGGGAGAGGATGCTGCCTTGGGGACGCCCTCTTCTTGGGGTACGGCTTGGAGAGGGTGTGGCCAATACTGAACTTGGAACTGCCTGGGTGAGAGGAAGTTTTGAATAAAGATGGGCAGGTGGCCTCTGAGGCCAATGGTGTGAAGTTTCGGGTAATGCCGTATTTCCAAGTAGTGTCGAAAGCTTTTCGAGGTCAAAAAATATGGCAATGAGGTGTTCCTTTTTGCAAAGGATTCCCGGATAGCGGTGTCGAGCGTAATTAACTGGTCAAAGGGTATTGCGACGTTTTTGGAAGCCGCTTTGGTGAGAGAGAGGATTCTGTTGGTCTCGAGGAACCAGTTTAGTCTCTGATTAATGATCTTTTCCATAATTTTACAGAGACAGCAAGTAAGGGCGATGGGTCGGTAGCTGGTGGGGTCGGTGCTATCCTTCCCGGTTTAAGGACGGGATGACAATAGCTGTCCTCCAGATAGGGGAAAGGAATGTGAGGACCAAATGTGGTTGAAGATGGTGAGTAGGGTAGTGGTGGCTTTGATGGGGAGGTGTTTCAGAAACTGATAGGGGATGTTATCTGGGCCCTTGGAGGTGCAGCCAGCGTCGCTGATGGCTTGGTTTAATTCAGAAAGGGTGAGAGGGGTGTTGTAGCTTCGGAGTTGTCAGAGGGAAAAGTGATTCTCCGGGCTTCATCGCAAGCTTTTTGATTTTGAAAGCATTGGAGTAGTTGGTCGAGGCCGAGATGTTGCTGAAAGAGGCGGCGAGGTGGTCAACGATGTCTTTTTTTGCGGTGAGAAGGTCTCCATTCCAAGAGAGATGGGAGATGGGAGATTTGCCTACTATGCCGTGGAAGCTGTTAACCATTCTTCAAATCTTCTTAGTGGGGGTGTTGGTGGTGAGAGAAGAGATAAAGTTGTTCCAAGTGTTGGTTTAACTGTCCTTGATAGTGCGTCTGGCCTTGGCATGGCTGATGCGAAAGAGGTTAAGGTTATGGGTGGTCGGGTTAGTTTTAAAGTTCCTGAGGGCTCTTTTCCTGTTCTTGATGGCGGTTTGCAGTCATCTGAGAACCAGGGGTTGGGGGATGATTTGGGGTTTGGAGGTTTGGGAATTGAGCAGGTGGCGATGTTGATAAGGATATTACTGAAGTTAGACATGGATCCTCATCCTCGAGAAGATGGGGGAGAGGTGTGAGTCACAGAGGGTTTCAAAAGGGACCAGTCAGCCTTGTCGAGGTTCCAGTTGGGGTGTGCTCAGTGGGGATTTGAAGATTGGAGTGTATAAGAAGAGGGTAATGATCACTACCACAGAGGTCAGCAGTGACTCTCCAACTAAAGTCAAGGAGGAGGTTAGGGGAACAGATAGACAGGTCAATACAGGTGAGAGAGCCTGTGGCAGGATGAAGGTAGGTCGGGAGTTAGTGTTCAGTAAGGACAGGCTGTGCTGACGGAGAGCGTTTCGATGAACTTGCCTCTAGGGGTGGTGGTATTAGAGCCCCACAGAGGGTTGTGAGCGTTGAAGTCACCAAGAAGGATGAAGGGGGTGGGAAGCTGAGAGATGAGGTTGTTAAGGCTGGTTGGTTGAATGTTGGTGTTGGGAGGGAGATAGATATTGCAGAGAGTGAAAGTTTTGTGGAGGGAGATAGAAATACAGATGGCCTGAAGGTCGGTGTGCACACGAACAGGGCTGTGTGGGATATCGTGTCTAACGAGAATGGAGACGCCACCACAGGCCCTGTCAGCATCCACTTGATGTTTGTGATAGCAAGCAAAGTCATTGTTGAACCAGGGTTGGGGGGGGTGGTTAGGGGGTTTGGAGGTTTTGGGAATGGAGCCGGTGGTGCTGTTGATAAGGATATTACTGAAGTTTGACATGGGATCCTCACCCTCGAGGAGATGGGGGGAGAGGTAAGAGTTGCAGAGAGTTTCGAAAAGGGGCCAGTTGGCTTTCTTAAGGTTCCAGTTGAGGGAGTGTCTGTAGGTTGGAGTGAATTAGGAGAGGGGAATGGTTACTACCACAGAGGTTAGCAGTGACCTTCCAGCTAAAATCAAGGAGCTTGGAAGAACAGATAGACAGGTCAATACAGGTGAGGAAGCCTGTGGCAGGGTGAAGGTAGGTCGGGGAGCAAGGGGAGGCTGCGCTGTCGAAGAGTGTTTTCAACGAGCTTCCCTCTGGGGGTGGTGGTATTGGAGCCCCACAGGGGGTTGTTGGTGTTGAAGTCACCAGGAAGGATGAAAGGGAAGGGAGCTGAGAGATGAGGTTGTTAAGGCTGGTTGGTTGAACGTTGGCATTGGGGGAAGGTGGAGATAGATATTGCAAAACGTGATGGTTTTGTGGAGGGAGATAGAGATACAGATGGCCTGAAGGTCCGTGTTCTTATGAATAGGGCTGTGCAGGATATCGTTTCTAACGAGAATGGAGACACCCCCACAGGCCCTGTTGGCGTCCTCTTGATGTTTATGGTAGCAAGAGAAGTTATTAAGGGAATAATGGTCAGTGGTTTTCAAGAAGGTTTCTTGTAGGCAGAAGAGGACCGGGTTAAAGATGGTGGCCAAAAGGTTAATTTCTTCTGAGTTGGCCTTATGGCTCCTGATGTTCCATTGTATAATAATAATAATAATAATAATACATTTTTATATAGCGCATTATACCAAACGGTCTCAATGCGCTTTACATAAACAAATATAAGATGAGAAAACCTTAAGATACAAACAGTAAGAGAACAAAAACCATACTTAAAAAGATACAAGCAGGATAAAGTTACAAGTTCCAATGAGGGAACTCATGAAAAGGTGTGTTTTCAATACACTCTTAAAAATATCTAAAGTAGGGGCATTTCTGATGTAGATCGGGAGAATGTTCCAGAGTTTGGGGCTGCATATTGAAAAGACGTTCACCGTAAGTCTTGGTGTTAATTTTTGGCGGCTTTAGGAGAATAGCACTGTTAGATCTGAGTGAGCGAGTTGGTAATTGTAAGGTGAGTAAGTTGGAAATATAATTTGGAGCAAGACCATGGATGGCTTTGTATGTGAGGGTGAGAAGCTTGTAGTTTATTCTTTCACATATAGGAAGCCAATGAAGTTGGTGGAGGATGGGTTTAATGTGAGATTTCTTACTTGTGAGAGTAACTAATCTGGCAGCAGTGTTTTGAATGCGCTGAAGCTTTGAGATTTGTTGAAGGAAGTCAAATAAGATACTGTTGCAACAATCAAGTCTGGATGATACAAATGCGTGAATAAGTGTCTCAGTTGACTTTTGATCAAGATATTTACTGAATTTGGCTGATTTTCTGATGGCAAGTGAAGCGGAGCGGCATATATTATTTACATGTGGCAGCAGTGTAAACTTATCATCAAAAATAACACCTAGGTCTTTAACACAGGAAACAGGAGATATACATGAATTACCAATCATAACAGAGGAAACTGGAGTAGTGCTTAGAAAGCGTGACGAAATATGAATTACTTCAGTTTTACTATCATTAAGAATTAGTTTGTTGTCAGCACACCATGTCTTGATTTCCTCTACACACGATTCAAGTTTTGCAATACTCTGGTCTTTTAGTTTCTATTCATTGACACATAAACCTGTGTATCATCTGCATAAATCATCCCATGCAGGCCATGAGATGTGATAATACTTTCCATAGGGAAGTATAGTATGTAAAACAGGTGGTCCGATTACTGATCCTTGAGGCACTCCATAGGCGAGATGCCGAGGCGAAGAGTTTTATCTTTAATGCTTACAACCTGCGAGCGGTTTGCAAAATATGATTTCATCAATTGAGAGTGATTCCATCCAAACCGTACACAGTATGCAGCCTATTAAACAGAATTTGATGGTCAATAGTGTCAAATGCTGCACTAAGGTCGAGGAGGACAAGGAGTGACTCTTTGTGGTCATCAGTAGCAAGGAGAAGATCATTGTAAATGCGTAACAGGGCAGTTTCTGTAGAGTGATTCTTGCGGTAGGCAGATTGGAGGGAGTTTTGTAGTGAGTTGGCACACAAGTAGTCTTGTAGTTGCAAAGAAACAGCCTTTTCTATCAATTTTGCAAGAAATTTTAAGTTGGAAATGGGGACGATAGTTTTGAAAAACTTCTGTGTCCAGGGACGGTTTTTGATGGTAGGAGTGGCGATGGCAGATTTCAAGGTTGATGGGAAAGTGCAGAACTCAGTGACATGTTTACAATCTTTGACAAAACTGGCAATAGCTCGTCAAGACAATCCTTCAGGATCCAAGTCGGTAAGGGATCAATTGAACATGATTTGTTTGGCATCTGCAGGATCATTTTACGTACATCAGCATCACTCAGTTGACAAAATTTATCAAGAGAATGTGAGCATGTGCTAGTGATATATGGTTTTGGATCCACAGGCATTGATGGGGTGTCACATTATCCAGTTGAGAACGAAGCAAAATAATTTTGTTCTCAAAGAAGTCCCCAAAGTCCTCTGCTGACTTTTGTGGGCAGTCATGGCTAGGCAATGGAGAGTTGGACTTAACGCACATGGAGTCAACAAGTTTAAACAATTTACGCTGATCGCAGGTTGCAATTTGTGTAGAATGATAGTCACATTTGGCGAGTCAAGAAGCTCACGGTACTCAGAAGTTTGAGCTTCAGAATTTGCCGATGTACTTCTAGGCGGGTTTTCTTCCATTTTCGTTCAGCACGTCTTCGCTGTAGCTTAGCTTTATGCAATGAGTCAGAAAACCAAGGGGCATGAGGTCGTAAAGTGACTGATCGGGACTTCTCAGGTGCATGCTTATTAATGAGATTCTTTAAGGCGTGTTCATATTGTAAGGTTAATTCTTCAGCATTTGATGAGGGATCGTGTACAGGGACGACAATTGGATGTCACGCTTGAGATCATCAAGTACAATGTTTTTATAGTCACGGTGGTGAATTGTTAGCTTAGTTGGAGGAGGCGTTTAAGCCCAATGTGACAAGATAAGACAGCATGGTCAGATGGAAGTTCAAGGTTGTTGACATTAACATTTGAAAGCAGCGATCATCCTTATGTGTAATAATAAGATCAAGGGTATGTCCCTTGCGATGCGTAACAACGTTAATGTGCTGCTGCAGACCAGCAGAATCCAGTAAATCTAAAAAGCTATAGCATCACGGTTTTACAATCATCAACGTGAAAATTAAAATCCCCTGCTATAAGCAGGTGGCCATGACATGTTGTCAGGATTTCAAGAAGTGTGGAGAATTCACACATAAATATGGCAGAAGTTAGCTTGTTCTTTTTGTTTGGTGGTGGGCGATAAATAACAACAAGTCTAATGGAAACACCATTTGAACAAATGGTTAGGTCAATGATTTGAATGATTTGAAAGATTCGTGACAGTTTTGCCTTGCATTAAAACCTTTACGTAGTATAATACAAACACCTCCCCCACCTTTTGACAATCTAGGTATATGGTAGAGGGCATGATCAAGCAGAGTATTACATATGTCTGCAGTGGCATGGGAATCACGAACATCACCAGTAAACCAGGTTTCAGTTATAGCAAATATGTCAATTTTGTTAGACACAACATAGTCACAAACAGAAGGAACTTTATTTTTCACAGAATTGGCATTCCATACAGAAAATTTAACGTTAGATGCAAATGAGTTGTTGGAAACAGAAGGAATCTTTATAAGGTTTTGGTGATTTGCAGCACCAACTGTGCTAAGGAGTCTTTGTGCACTGTTAGTCACAATACGAGATATAGGAGATTGCTTCTTGGAGAAAGCACGATATCCTCTTTTTAATACAATAATATTGTTAATCTTATTGTAATTGTTTCTGTTGTACGCCATAAGGAGGTGGGGGTTATCTGGAGGAAGATCTGTTGTGTCTGGGTTGGCTTGTTTTTTCTTTGGATCTGTCCATGTTTCTTTGGGAGCGGTTGCTTTTAAAAATTGGATGATAAGTATGTTCGGTGGGTTCGGTAATCGAACAATCCATGTTCTCTTCAGTGTCTTGTATGTGGGTTTGGATGGTGGGCTGTTTTTTTTATTTGTTGTTTGTTGGTTTTTTGTTTGTTGGCCAGGTTGGCTCGAGTTTGATGGCATTTGAGGTGTTGGGGTAGAGGATGGAGGGTGGGGGGATCTTAGAAAAGGAAGGAAGATTGGGAAGAGAGGTGGTAGTGGAGGTGGTTTGTGTAATGGGTGTGGTTGGGTTGTTTGTTGGCAAAGACGATAGGCTTAGTACTCGGTAAGAAGGGCCAGGTGAGCTCAGTTTTAGTTGTGTTGGGAGGTGGTATAGGTATTTGAGGAGACTAGTCGAGTAGGAAGGTTTGGTGTGAAAGAAAGCGAGCAATTCTTTCCTCGCTTCTGGATAAGTGGTATTGGAATTAAGGGTTTTTAGTTTATCTGTTTTCCCTGAAGCCAGGTGGGGCAGTCTTTTGAGAAAAGATGGTTGTTGGCTGGGTAAGAACCATCGCAATTAGTGCAGTGTGGAGTGTTGGTGCAAGAGGCACTGTCATGTTCCGAGGCTCCACAGTTGCCACAGCGCATTTGACTGTGGAGTTTTTTCCATGGCCATACCTCTGGCACTTATGACAGCAGAGAGGGTTGGGAATGTAGGGGGTGACTGGGATTCTCAGAAAGCCAGCAGTGATGTGGGACAGGAGTTGGTGTGGCAAGTTCCTCAACGAGGTCTTTATTGATCAAGTAGGCAAGGTCCCTGGTTCTGATGACGCCTTTGCTTTGTAGTTTAGGGAATGGTGGGGAGTGACTGTTATGTCAACACCAGTATTAGCTAGGGTTTTGGTGGTGAGGTGGGTGGTGGCTTGAGTGTCCCTGGTGTAGTGCACCAGAAGATCGCCGGATCTAAGGCTAGAAACCTTTGGGAGGGTACCGACAAGGCAGCAGTAGAGCACCTTGTGGATGAGGAATGGGAAACTTTTAAAACTGTCTAGTTTGATGGTGGCCCGAATGATTAAAATTTTGGGGACTGGGGCTAAGGAATGGTCAATGGAGGTAGCAGGTAGGTCATGTGGAGGGGAGAGAGAGTCGAGATCAACGCAGAAGCATTTAGTCATGTTGGGAAAAAATACCAAGAGACCCAAGGCAACTAGACAAAAAGTTGCGCAACTACTATACGAGAACCACTGTGCAAGTAACGAAAAGGGTGTGTAGGCCTGGTCGCAACGGAAAGGGAAAAATAAAAAGGAACGATCTTACCGAAAGCAGTCACCAATCCACAAAGAGAAAATCCCAAAAATTGAAAAAAGGTGCAACATTTTAGGTGGGAAAGTGCATGGTAGAGTATACTCAGAATGGAAAGTTTGAGAGAACAGATAGGAAGTCACGTTGCTCTCAACACATTCAAGAATACTCTTTTAACCCAGACTGGCCTAATGACATCACAACCAGTCTGATTTCAGTCGTTTCTACACAAACGATACCAAATTTTTAATTTAGATATTTATAGTAGCGTTTATTGCTTTGATAATAGACCGGGTTGAAAAATAACACAAGTCAGAATCATGAAGCTCAAATAATATTCGTATTGAGATGAACACAGGAATACAATTTTAGATGTTTCTAATATAAACTGACGTAAGATGTTGATGTATTGATGATGATAATGTATTTATGACAATGATGTGTTGATGACGATGATTTATTGATGATGATGATGATGTAGAAAAAACCAACTGATAAAGATGATAAGTAAAAAACTGAATATGATGTGTAAAAATCAACTGTTTACGATGTATAAATTCCCACTTGAACTCTTAAGTTAAGATTCCTATTCTGGAGATAAATATTTCTAAATCCTGCCCCACCTACAATCAAATACAAAACAAAAACAACTAACCTTATCACCCATCACTGTACACAACTTCTTTTGGCCAATTACAGAGCTAAACCACATTTACTTTTTAACCAATGAATACCCTCTATTTGGGTTGGCAACAGGTCTGAAAACAAGAGTATTAAAACTGGTATGGTGACCTGACAACCTAGGAATAATTAATTAAACCACTTCGTTAATTCAGACGTCACCTTGTCTCACAAAAGATAAATCCAGCAAAATTGTAAACAAGATCAAGATTTTCCAGATACTCCTTAAATGAGAGAATGGGAACTGCAGGGATGAGCAGGATGTTTATAAGATGGGGCAAGAAGAAAATACAGGAAGATAGAGAGCTTGGTGTCTCCTATGTCTAACGTTTGCTTTATCAGGGAGACACAGATAATAATGTTAAGCATTAAAATTAAAGACTGATAAGTACAACAAAGAGGATTTGGGGGCTAAGAGGTATTTACTTCCTAAGAAACCAACAAGTAAAATAGATGAACAAAACAAGAGAGATGGATGAACAATGGGGCTATTTCTTAAAATTAAAGCCACATCAACAACTTAGAGGTAAACAGATTTAAGCTATTCTTGGAGAAGAAGTTTGCAGCTAAGGTTAATGTCCTGTGATATATCTCCTTAACAAAATAAGATTTTTGAATGCCTTCTTCACCATGTTGGATGATGGACATGCTTGACCACTGAAGTAATCCTTTAAGCTTGAAAATTTCCTTATACGGAATAAGATTTTTGAATGCTTTCTTCACCATTTTGTTTCTTTTGAAGTCCTTTTTCATGTAAGATGGACATGCTTGACCCCTGAACTAATCCTATAAACTTGATTATCTCCTTATACGGAATAGGATTTTTTCAACGCTTTCTTCACCATTTTGTTTCTTTTGAAGTCCTCTTTCATAAAAGATGGACATGCTTAACCCCTGAACTAATCCTTTAAACTTGAATATCTTCTTAACGGAATAAGATTTTTTAAACGCTTTCTTCACCATTTTGTCTCTTTTGAAGTTCTCATATAAGATAAATATGCTTGACCACTGAACTAATCCTTTAACAAGTATTAACATAATTCACTCAATTTAATTTGAATCATTTTTTTGTTTGTTTTTGTTTTAAAAAATACTTATAAACTCAATGGCTACAACTTAACAAAATATCAGAAATTTCATTCAACAGAAGGCAAAAATACTTTAAAAGAATTTGAGGAAATGTCTCAACTAGTCTGATTTCAGTCATTTCTACTGATATCAGATAAAAGCTTTAAACTTCATTAACTACTTACAGAAGATTAATTTTAAACTCTTTCTCCATCATTATATATTCCATGTACTGTCAAATATGATGAAGTTGCATGATTTTGAACAAGGGTTGAAAAAATACAAAAAAAGTCACTCGCCAAACTTGGCGAGGCTTAATTACGTGGCGAGTACCACAGTATATTATATTTCTACATGTCACAATTATTTGTTGCTAGCCTTTGGCAAGCAGGCGAGTCATTTTTCCAACTGTGCAATAAACTAATCCCTTCAAAACCCAATAGTGTCTGGGAATTAGGTGGGCCTGATGTATTCACAGTATTCTTGCAAAATTGTGGTATCCCACCCTCTCATGCTGCAGGAGCTACCCCCAATAATTTGAGGTGAACATGTGTTATCATGTTACCCGACCCAATAAGCCCCCCAAAATAAATTGTTATCAGATGTCAGCTGACCTCATTAGCCCACCAATATCTAAGCTAGCATATGGACTATAACTTCTAATTATATTAATTTATATTATATTTCATGTACAGTGTTTATGAACATGTTTTATTCATGAATTTTAGCACTATAATATTCGGTATAATAATAATAATGATAACAATGCTCCACTGCCCCTGTGCTGGATTCACTGTTCAAAGTGTCTATATTTATCAACCATCCACATCTCATTCTTTTCCTTGCATTTTTTTTACTCCTCAAAAAGCTTGTTTACCGATTTACTCTTTGTCCTCTGTATGACAGCAAAGACCTGGCCTAAAATACTTAAATCATCCTCCTTTTCATAATCCACCACCATAAGTCCACGAACTTCGTCAAACATTTAACCTTATATTTTGCACTTTTTCATCAATTTTCGCGTGCCAGCTACAGTATTGCAACATGAAAACGCTTCCCTACCAATCAAACTTACAGATGAATTACTCTCCTGCTAAACCCATCATTTCACAAGCATCTCTCTGGATAAGGAAAACCCAAAGTGAAATGAAAGAGAAAAGTCTGTCAACCTTAGATATTTTGCTCATGAAATTATGAGAGCCATTGTAACAGCTATCAAATTTTATAATACCCTTAATAGATGATTTCAGCTTCAAAAATTAAACTATTTTTCAACTCAAGTAGCGAGCGGAATTGGTAACAAATATGTTTCCTTTGATATTTATAATCGCTATCAGGTGTGTTGCATAGTTTTCGCAATAATTCCATCTCAGGAAAATAGAATTTGCAACTATGTTTACAATTTTTAAAAACAGAGAGGAAATTTTAGACAATGAACACAACTTCCTAATGGTAATTTGTTTAGAAAAAAAAAAACTTAATATCAACCGGTTTGAAATGGCACGCGATGGTCAGTGTGTTCTTCATTCTCGAATGTTTTGTTTCTCCATAGAATTACATGCATGTTGTTGTAAAATTGATTTCCATTTTGGAGCAAAATGGCTTAAAATTTTATTATGTTCATATCAATAATTTTCAATAATTTTCATAATTTCTTTTTTAATTTTATGGACAAAAGTAATGCCACATTAAATAGATTTGATTTAATATAATTTACAAATATGGAAATAGCAGAATCACTTGTTGTTTGCAACTTTTTAATTGCTCACGCTAATAATTCTGCAAATTATTGTGGCAATTTGTGACATCAGAAAGGACAGACCCCTCAATGTTATTACACATTTTCATGTGGATGTTATTGACGTTGTTAAGTTTCTTAGAAGGTAACCAACTGACTATGACAGTCAGTACGATTTAATCTCAACCATAATCCCCAATCATCTGGAAAAGACATTTTTAAAAATTAAGGTCTATAAACATGTAGAGCCATTAGCTAAAATGATTTTTAAACCATCAAAAATCATAAAAATAGCAAAGACCCCATACAGAAAAACTAGCTTGTTGCAAGCTTGCAGCAAGCTAATATTTTGAGCTTTGCGCAACTTGCTGCAACCTTGCACAAGCTTGCTAGCTTGTGCAAGCTAGAACAAAATTTCTGCAAGCTTGCGCAAGCTAACAAATATATTTTCTAGCTTGTGCAAGCTAATGTTAGTTTGCTCAAGCTAGCAAGCTTGCATTTGTCCCAAATACTAGCTTGCTGCAAGCTTGCCACAAGGCTGCAGCTTGCACAAGCTAAAAATGTTGGCTTATCGCAAGCTTGTTGCAAGATGCTTTTTATGTAAGGGACTACCATCAAAATTGGTTAACACCTGATCATTTTACAGCTTTTTGAATTTCAAAATGTATACAAATTTGTGGCACATGACCACTACTTTTTAATACTGCATGTTAAACCATTAGATTTTTCTTTTTTAAATCATCTGTCAGTTCTCTGGAGGGCAGCTGACTATTAAAAAAATATTTTTGAATCTTTACAGTACCCCTCAAGATATCAAGATATCTGGCATACACATTTTCATTATTTTCAATGACAAAACTTCAGGGGAGAAAGTCAAACAATTACGTAACGATTTTAAAATGTCCCACTTTTCATGCACCACAAATTTTCCATATATTAAGAAAGTTCCATATTTTAATCGATCAACTCAAAAAATGTAAGTGCTATTTTCAAAACTTTAACGCTGATCTTCACAAATTTAAAAGATCTGTAATCAATATATATAAATTGCTACAAGTCCATAAGCCTTTAACAAATGAAATTGTACAAAGTGCAAAGATGTCAAGCTGTCCTCCTTTTCAGGCTCCATAAGGTTTTCATGAAATATAATCAAACAATGATAAACCATTACATGGATACAACGATCAAAATCTTTCAAACTTACAGACTGTTCTAATCAGATTATTCAAGCAAATTTAGGGCAAAGCTGCATGGGACCCCAAATGTGAAACTTTGTCTCTACATCACTGGATACTACACCCAACCTCTAGTTTTACTTTTTCAGGACTCCACCCTGCTCCTTTTCACTATGGGCTCCACCCTGCCCCTTTACACTATGGGCTCCACCCTGCCCCTTTTCACTATAGGCTCCACCCTGCCCCTTTTCACTATAAGCTCCACCTTGCCCCTTTTCACTATGGGCTCCACCCTGCCCCTTTTCACTATAAGCTCCACCTTACCCCTTTTCACTATGGGCTCCACCCTGCCCCTTTTTAATATGGGCTCCACTCTACCCCTTTTCACTATGGGCTCCACCCTGCCCCTTTTCACTAAGCACTATACATTTTGTTTACAAAAAGATACTTTTGAGAACTACTTACCTTTCTCTTTATGCTGATTAGTTCCTCACTATAAAAAGAGGCAGACACTTGCTTGATTACTCTATTATTTTAAATACATTTCAAGTGCCCTCAAACCTGCCCTCAAACCTGCCCTCAAAATGCCTAAATGCCCCTTTTAATCACTGACAACCTGCCCCTGCATTGCCTCCACCTGTCCCTGTTCACTAAAGATACTTTTGAAAACTATTTTGCTTTCTTTTTATGTTAATTACAGTTTCCTAATATAAACAGACACTAACTTGCTGTACTGATTAGTGATTACTCCCTTATTTACATTTCAAGTGCCCTCAAACCTGCCCTCAAAATGCCTTGATGCCTTATAAATACCCCTTTTGATCAGTGACAACCTGCCCCTCATTGCCTTCACCCTGTCCCTGTTCACTAAACATGCTTTTGATAACTTTTTTGCTTTCTTTTTATGTTAATTAGTTCCCCTGTATAAAAGGACACTACTTGCTGTACTGATTAGTGATTACTCCCTTATTTACATATCAAGTGCCCTCAAACCTGCCCTCAAAATGCCTTGATGCCTTATAAATGCCCCTTTTGATCAGTGACAACCTGCCCCTCATTGCCTCCACCCTGTCCCTGTTCACTAAACATGCTTTTGATAACTTTTTTGCTTTCTTTTTATGTTAATTACAGTTCCCCTGTATAAAAGGACACTACTTGCTGTACTGATTAGTGATTACTCCTTTATTTACATATCAAGTGCCCTCAAACCTGCCCTCAAACCTGCCCTCAAACCTGCCCTCAAACCTGCCCTCAAACCTGCCCTCAAACCTGCCCTCAAACCTGCCCTCAAACCTGCCCTCAAACCTGCCCTCAAACCTGCCCTCAAACCTGCCCTCAAACCTGCCCTCAAACCTGCCCTCAAACCTGCCCTCAAACCTGCCCTCAAACCTGCCCTCAAACCTGCCCTCAAACCTGCCCTCAAACCTGCCCTCAAACCTGCCCTCAAACCTGCCCTCAAACCTGCCCTCCAACCTGCCCTCCAACCTGCCCTCAAACCTGCCCTCAAACCTGCCCTCAAACCTGCCTCAAACCTGCCCTCAAACCTGCCTCAAACCTGCCCTCAAACCTGCCCTCAAAGCTGCCCTCAAACCTGCCCTTCAAAGCTGCCCTCAAACCTGCCTTCAAACCTGCCCTCAACCTGCCCTCAAACCTGCCCTTCAAACCTGCCCTCAAACCTGCCCTCCAACCTGCCCTCAAACATGCCCCTCAAACCTGCCCTCAAACCTGCCCTCCAACCTGCCCTCAAACCTGCCCTCAAAGCTGCCTTCAAACCTGCCTTCAAAGCTGCCCTCAAACCTGCCCTCAAACCTGCCCTCCAACCTGCCCTCCAACCTGCCCTCCAACCTGCCCTCCAACCTGCCCTCCAACCTGCCCTCCAACCTGCCCTCCAACCTGCCCTCAAACCTGCCCTCAAACCTGCCCTCCAACCTGCCCTCAAAGTGCCTTGATGCCTTAAAAATGCCCTTTTGATCAGTGACACTCTACTCCTTTCTGGATCAGGCTAGGGATTGACTACCTGTTTTATAAAGAAGCTTCTACATCCACCCATTCCCCTCAGTGTAGACCCTACCATATGAAAACTTGGATTGATCTCATAAAAATTAAAAAAATTGCACATCAATGATTGAACATCATCGCACCCCTCCTCCTCCTATCACCTATCAACCATGAAAATAAACTTTATCAACACTAGTGTGAATAAATAATACGACAGCCATTTCTATTTCTTGATCAAAGATCAATATTTGTTTTAAAGTATGCCGGACCCATATCTGAACGTAGATTGTGGAGAGTTTATGAATTTTTAGTTTCAATTTAATATAAGTAAAATAGAAATCCATCAAGAAGTGGGTCTTGACATACAAATATATTCTAATGATTCATAAATCATTACGAGACTGGCAAAATTGCCTTCGAATTCCCATCAAATAAATTTATGTCGTAGAATTTAATTGTAATTATGATAATTTGAATACAAATTATCACAATCAACATTTCAAGCATTCTCATACATATTATTTATATGAGAAGTTCAGAGGATGAATAAAACTACACTTTTAGATTCAACTTGAAGATATCTAAACATACATGTAGCTACACTTTTTTCCTACACATGAATTCTTAACCCCTCTTTTAACACCACTGTTTTATTAACACTGGTAAAGTCGACATCTTCACAAGCTGATAATTCTCAAATATAAGGACATTCTCCAAGTCTTAAAGATTTACAATATCAATCACTCCTTTCGGTCAAGTTTAATTCTCTTAATTTTCTCTCCAATTACACCATTCCAAATCCTGAAAAAAATCAATACCGTACAAATTGAACTTAATTATCACCATGGTTACAAAGACAAAAAGTTAAAAACTTGACAACTTCAATAACTAATGTTTGCTTCATTTCCAGTCTCGCATTTTATTCCCTTTATTTTCACAAACCACTTCAATTCCATCTAATTCACACTCATATACCCATGCCCTTAATGATAAAATGAATTCCGAATCAATTTTGACCAGCGCATAATAAGTTCGCATCTTCTTCTTTATTTGCCGTTAATCAACTAGCTGGTAAGAAAAAAAAAATGGGATGACGTTTTTCACAAGAGCTTCGCAAATACTCATGCTTCTACCTTTGTTCTTGTATTTAAAAAAAGGAAAGTTATTAGTGCTTGGATCAATATGACCAGTCTGCCTAACAGATATGTTTCACCTGCCCGGATTCCGTTCATATCTTCGTCTCAACTGATGAGGTAAAAGTAATTAACGGAAACTGAGTAGGGAGAGATGTAAGAAAGAAGATGATCAGAAAGATGCTGATGACTGCGTCAAAAGAAGAAAATTAAGAACTGCTCTGCTTAAGGCAACATTGATGCTATTGATGAAATTAGACAACGTCAAGGCTGAACGTAATATATGCAGAGCAAACAATTGAAAATGATTTAATGCAAGCCACACAAGTGTACACGTACGTGAGAATTTGCTTTTCGAGCCTTTTAATTCATTTCTATCATTCCATAACATTAAAAAGAAAAATGGCCAAATGATGACTCTTGTGCCTTGATGGCTTAATGTGCTGTAAGTTTGAAATGACCTAATCAGTGACGGTGTAGTTAAACAGGTATTTAATGAAAACCGTCTGGTGTGAGGAATGTAAGGACAATATGGGATAAAGGTACGAGTAACTGTGCTGATGATTTTGCATGTAATTTTATTGTCTGTCATTTTGTCTGACTGTCTGTGACTGTAAATAGTGGATGAGAGAGCATATTTATTGATTTTGTTTGTAGTTTTCTGTGTTACTATTTGTTAACAATAACAAGGCAGCCCCAAACACTTTGTACATTAATGCAATTATTGAAAATTGGTTCAAATGCTTGTGTATGCAAATATCAGACAGATCAGTGAAGTGCCTTATAAGTCACTTAATCTCAAAATATTAAGTTTCAGACCCAGATAAGAGGTTGTGGAAGCTATAGATCAAACTAGCTGCAGGGCCCCCAAAATCACAAGTGGCACAATATTACTTTTTGTAAAATGCCCTTTTGTGGCCAGGCGTCATATTAATTTTAGATTGAATTAGGAAACTTAGAAACTCATTAGCCAAAACATTCCTTTTAAGATTGTCAGTTTTACTTCAATACTACATTTAGGCATTAAACTACATTTAGGTATTAAATTACTTTTATGTATGAAATTTCATTTAGGTGTATTAAACTACTTTTAGGTGTATTGAAGTACTTTTAGGTGTATTGAAGTACTTTTAGGTGTATTGAAGTACTTTTAGGTGTATTGAATTACTTTTAGGTGTATTGAATTACTTGTAGGTGTATTGAACTACTTTTAGGTGTATTGAATTACTTTTAGGTGTATTGAACAACTTGTAGGTGTATTGAACTACTTTTAGAAGTATTGAACTACTTTTAGATATATTAAACTACTTTTAGGTGTATTGAACTACTTTTCAGTGTATTGAACTACTTTCGATGTATTGAAGTACTTATAGTTGTATTGAACTACTTATACTTGTATTGAACTCCTTATAGTTGCATTGAACTATTTTTAAGTGCATATTAAACTACTTTTAGGTATATTAAACTACTTTTAGGTGTATTAAACTACTTTTAGGTATATCAAACTACTTTTAGGTGTATTAAACTACTTTTAGGATGTTGGCTTTCTTGAACTTATTTCAGATATTAAACTACTTTTATGATTGCCCTTCTTTAACTACTTTTACATATAAAACTACTGTTATGAATGTTGACTTTTAAAACTACTTTCAGGTATTAATTATTTTTAGGATTGTTGACTTTCTGAAACTACTTTAAAGGTATTAAACTACTTTAAGGTTTTTTATTTTCTTAAACTACTTTTATATATTAAACTACTTTTTAGATTGTTGACTGTTTAAGTATTAAATTATTTTCAGGATTGTTGACTTTCTGCAACTACTTTTAGGAATTAATCTACTTTTAAGAGTGTTGACTTTTTAATTACTTAAATGTATTGAACTACTTTTAGAGTTGTTGATTTTTCTCGAACTCCTTAAAGGTATGAGACTACTATTAGGATTGACTTCCTTAAACTAAACTACTTTGAGGTTGCTGATTTTTCTCACTCTTTTTAGGTATTAAACTACTTAGTAATTTTGAGTTTTCTTTTACTACTTTTAGAAGTGTAGATTTGTGAAACCTACTTTATGTATTAAACTACTTTTAGGAATCAATCAACTTGGAGTGTTGTCTTTTTTATGTATTAAACTACTTTTAGGGTTGTTGATTTTTCGCCAAACTCTTTTTAGGTATTATACTACCTTTAGGAAAGTTGAGTTTCCATATACTACTTTTGAGAGTGTTGACTTTTAAATTACTTTTAGATATCAAACTACTTTTAGGAATCAATCAAATTGGAGTGTTGATTTGT
This sequence comes from Chiridota heheva, assembly GCA_020152595.1. NCBI lineage: Eukaryota > Metazoa > Echinodermata > Holothuroidea > Apodida > Chiridotidae > Chiridota > Chiridota heheva. The sequence continues at coordinate 628,660 of JAIGNY010000733.1, forward strand.
TTAATATATATTTAACTTTTAGGTTGATTTTCCCTTAATTCTGTGTTGACTTTTGAAACTACTTTTAGGTATAAAACTACTTTTAGGAATGTTGATTTTTTTCTACTACTACATTTAGAAATGTAAACTTTTGAAACTACTTTTAGGTACCAAACTACTTTGAAGAATGTTTTATTCTACTTCTACTTTAAAGAGTGTAGACTTTTGAAAACTACTTTTAGGAATTAAAGTACTTTTAGGAAACAATCAAGTAGGAGTGTTGCTTTTTTTATGTTTTAAACTACTTTTAGGGTTGTTGATTTTTTGCCAAACTTTTTTAGGTATTAAACTACCTTTAAGAATGTTGAGTTTCCATACACTACATTTAGGAGTGTTGAATTTTTAAACTACTTTTAGGTATTAAACTACTTTTAGGAATCAATCAACTTGGAGGTTGACTTTTTTATGTATTAAACATTTAGGGTTGTTAATTTTTAGGAGTGTTGACTTTTTAAACTACTTTTAGGTATTAAACTACTTTAAGGATTGTTGAGTTTTCTTCAACTACTAGTTTTAGGAGTGTAGACTTTTGAAACAACTTAGACAGATTACTTTTAGGATTGACTTCCTTAAAATACTTATATGTATGAAACTACTTTGTGGATTGTTGACTTTTTAAACTACTTTTAGGTATTAAACTACTTTTAGGAATCAATCAACTTGGGAGTGTTTACTTTTTTATGAATTAAACTACTTTTAGGGTTGTTGATTTTCCCCAAACTCTTTTTAAGCATTAAACTACCTTTAGTAATGTTAAGTTTAAACTACTCATTTGAAGAAAGCGCCCCTTGAAACAGATGGGAGAAAACTGCCAGCGTCATTTTCATCCCATTCGAAGGACACTCTCTCAATGAGTTGAAAATGTATTACGCAATTATTCGGCACAGGTAGTTGAGACAACTCAACAAAAAATGCTGCAATTTTATAAAATCTTAATATTTAAACATGAAGGAGTTCTTACTTGGATCATTTTTACCCTGAAAACTGGTTTATTTTATTTGGTGCAAAAATCGTAAAAATAGCACCATTTTCAGCAGCGTAATTCTAAGTGACTTTCAAAATCTTGCCGATCCATTAGCGTAACCTCCTCCCCTTGACACTATTTCCATAAACAATCATGCGGTTAACGCCATTTCCGCTCATCAGTGCAACATACGTGTAATATGACTCTTTGTGTCTAGAGGTCAGGATTTATGCGACATCGAGCATACTTACGTAGAGCAAACACGTGCAGTGCGAAAAGTATTTTCCAAAGATGATGGTAGGCAATAGCAATTACGAGATATCATATTCATACACATACTCATGATTCTTTGAATGACTCAATGAAATTATACATTGGTTACTTATGAATATACAAAAAATACACTTTACAAGTTTCTTTATGCTCAAAACTCCAAAGACATAACGCATATTGGTGTTATTCAAATAAAAACTCCCCTCGTGTTGCCGTTATACGGGGAGGCAGTTTTATTGTTGGAATGCTGCTCTTGATATTTCTAAACTTAGAAATGAATTTACGTGGAAATACGAAATATAGCGTCAATTTCGATATTCAAAGGTTAAATCTTCTAATAATTTGTCCAAGTAAAACAAATTTAACGTATTTCACACCTTTAGAGGGCAAATTTTGTTAAAACCCGAAGTGGAATGATTTGGAAATAAACTGAAAATTGCAAACCGCCACATGCGGTTACTGAAATGCCACAGGCACAGAAAATCAGCATGGCATTCTGTTCAAGGGGCAAGTTCTGTAATGTTTTAGGATTGTTGATCTTTTTTAACTACTTTAGGATTGTTGATTTTTTTCTTAACTACATTTTTGCATTGTTAATTTTCCTAAACTATTTTTAAGTTAATACTTTTTAGGACTTGATTTTCCTCAAATACATTTTAGAATTGTTGTTATTCTTCAACTTCAGGACTGCTGTTGTTGTTAATTTTCCTGTACCTGTATGTTGATTTTCCTGTACCTGTATATTGATTTTCCTGTACCTGTATATTGATTTTCCTGTACCTGTATGTTAATTTTCCTGTATCTGTATGTTGATTTTCCTGTATCTGTATGTTGATTTTCCTGTACCTTTATGTTGATTTTCCTGTACCTGTATGTTAATTTTCCTGTACCGATATGTTGATTTTCCTGTACCTGTATGTTATTTTTCTTAAAATATTACCATAATTGTTTGTAAGGCCCCATTTGTGTGAAGATAAGCTCTTTAAGATATAGGTACAGGTGAAAAAATGTTTTGTTCAACCATGCAATGAAAAGGGCATTAAATTCTGAGTTGAATAGACTTTACTTTTTGAAAATAGATGTGTAGTTTTCAAGCTACACTGTATGTGTAAACAAGCTTTGAAAATTGTTGCAACGCATAAACAGGAAAACACCTCAAAATGTTTTTCCTTTTTATTTCAGAACTTGAAAATGTTAAAAATGCTTTTCCAGCTTAAGTATGTTTGAGGGTATGGTAAAGATCATATCCCCTTCAAAAAAATTATCCTCCCTTTTTCAAGATGGCAGAGGATTAAAAAAACAATGGATTTACATCAGAAAATAGAGCCTGTGTCCCGTTCATACATCACAAAAGTAATATTTTGCAAATTTGCACAATAATCTTCAAAAAGCTGTAAATGGCCAATTTTTACACGATTGATTCAATTTGTTGCTTTCTTCATGTTTTTAAGTGGATTTTAAATCAATTTATCTAATGTTGTCTCTACCTGACCATATACTGTTAGTATTAGTTCGGTGGTCAAGCATGTCCATCTTATATGAAAGAGAACGTCTCCATCCTCACCTTCTTAACAATTGTTAATGTATTTTGAAGAAAGTTTATTTAAATGTTTTAATATTTAAATAATTCTTCCTCAAACTTTCTTCAGGTGGTATAGTATAAATACCCTTACTAGATTCAGTTTTACTACTTTTTTTACATATCCCATGGTCTTTAAGCCACAAAATCGCAGCACAAAATATGATAGAATACAAAAAGACTTTGAAGAATCTGAGGCCATAACACCACAACTAGTCTGAATTTTGTTGTTTCTACACAAATGATATTAAACTTTAAACTTGAATATCTCTTAACGAAAAAAGATTTTTGAATGCTTTTTTACTATTTTGTTTCAGTTGCAGTACTCTTTCATATAAGATAAGACTTGCTTGACCCTGAACTAATTCTTTATGCTCACAATTAGCATAAAATTTCTTTTAATTTGCCACTTTTACCCTCATCAGTAATCAAAGCCCCACATACCCCCAATAATTATCCATTAGAAAGGTATATTGATCTTTTTCAATGACTAAGATTTATAAAAGAACTACACAGAATTAGACAGATTTTATGTTTGCCTTTTCATAAATTGCAAAATTCTGTAGTAAGAAAAACACCTCAGAACTTGGATAAGCTATACAGGAAAACAATTTCTGAATACAATGAACCATTGTTCGGCTAGAGGCTTTAGATATAATTGGATTAGCAGCATACTCTCAATACACTAAGATTTGGAGGTATTCAACAGAATCTACAAAGAGGTGCAAAAATATTTATGGAACAATTAACATGACAGAAAGGTCTGAACTTGTCAAAGATCTAGTCTAATTATCAGTTCATAGATGAAATATACAGGTAATGAGTGACATCACAACTTAATGGCTGATACGATCATGTGACGAGTGAGATCAGTTCACATGTTTTCATATGATCCAGGAAAAGTATCACATTACGTGATAGCGCCCAAAAACCTTCCAAAATTTTGAAAGGTAAATTAAGCACAGAACGAAAGGAACAAATGACCCTTTAGGTAAGGCAGGTCAGGTTTTGTTGCTGCCCCTGGTAGTTTCAACACTAAATTACAAATCTAAATGAACTATTTCAGCTAAGGGAACAGACAAACCTATAAGACATCACCCACAAGTCACTAGACACCATATTTCTTATCTGTTTGCTGTTGCTTCTTAGTCATTTTGACAAATTTGTTGAGAATGCACAAAACCCTGCAAATTGCAAAGATGTTCCACATATTCCCCATGCCTCCAAAATTATTTAAAAGAAATGGTTTTCAAAATATCAACAATAAACACAAAGGTCTTATTTCAGCCAAGTCAAAGAAAACCATAATAAACGGTTCAGAAGTATAACACACTGATCAGACAATGTACTTGGGAGTTTCTATGGATAATAAACCTTGCCATGTTTCAAGAGTTCTAAGAAAGATTGATTTTATTGTTTCATCTTCATCGCACCATATTTTAAGCTTGAAGTACATTATAAATGTTTTAATATTTACATTTTACCTCAGATACTTTATGCTGTATCGGTTTGGTATCACTTCCTACTTGCCAAAGATCAGAAATGACTTACAGCTTTCTTAAAACAATGTGCCAATATTTTAGACTCGATTGTAATATTCTCATAATTCAAGAAAACAATTCATCCAAAAAGGAATTTGAAAGACTTGCCCATATCATTGAAAAAGGGGAACAACACCCTCTGCACTCTGATCTAATGTCACTTCTTCAAAAGGCCAATTAAAATCTAAGAAATAAGGCAATCCCACCCAAGTTTAAAATGTGCTTTACAAGAATTCTTTTGTGTATAGAGCGGCTCGTTTTATCCAGGGAATGCCTTGACAAAACTTACTCTAATTTGACACATTTTCTCAACGTTTTGTCATATATGTATATGTTATAATGTATTTTTAGATACAAATTGTTTTATATTTTCTCATTTTTATGCATCATACATATATTTTTACTATTTTGTCCTATTTATAGATATATTTATATATATTTATACTGGATTTTTTAATAAACTTCAATCTAACTGTAAGTTAAACCCCAGGCCTCAGATCATAATTGATTAATGGAATATGAAAAGAAAAATCAGATGTTTAGACCTTAGGCCAGCTTTTATATCAATGTGTCAGGACATGGATCAAAGCATTAAATAAATTAAATAAATGTCCCACATGGCATCCCATGTCCCACATGGCATCCCGTGTCCCACATGGCATCCCGTGTCCCACATGGCATCCCGTGTCCCACATGGCATCCCGTGTCCCACATGGCATCCCGTGTCCCACATGGCATCCCGTGTCCCACATGGCATCCCGTGTCCCACATGGCATCCCGTGTCCCACATGGCATCCCGTGTCCCACATGGCATCCCGTGTCTCACATGGCATCCCGTGTCTCACATGGCATCCCTTGTCCCACATGGCATCCCATGTCCCACATGGCATCCCATGTCCCACATGGCATCCCATGTCCCACATGGCATCCCATGTCCCACATGGCATCCCATGTCCCACATGGCATCCCATGTCCCACATGGCATCCCATGTCCCACATGGCATCCCATGTCCCACATGGTATCCCATGTCCCACATGGCATCCCATGTCCCACATGGCATCCCACCCCATGTCCCACATGGCACCCCATGTCCCACATGGCATCCCATGTCCCACATGGCATCCCATGTCCCACATGGCATCCCATGTCCCACATGGCATCCCATGTCCCACATGGCATCCCATGTCCCACATGGCATCCCATGTCCCACATGGCATCCCATGTCCCACATGGCATCCCACCCCATGTCCCACATGACATCCCATCCCATCCCTTGTCCCACATGGCATTCCACCATATCTCCCACCCCTTGTCCCACATGACAACCCATCCCATCCCTGGTCCGACAAGGCATTCCACCATATGTCCCACATGGCATCACATCTTATGTCCCACATGGCATCCCACCCTATGCCCCACATGGATACCATCCCATGTGCCAAATTACATCCCAACCCATGTCCCACATGACATCCCATCCCTTGTCCCACATGGTATCCCACCATACAGTATGTTTCACATGATATTCCACCATATGTCCCACATGGCATTCAATCTTATGACCGACATGGCATCCCACCCTATGTCCCACATGGATCCCACCCTAAATGTATGTCCCACATTAATCCAACTATATGTATCACATGACATCCCTCCCTATGTCCCACATGGCATTCCACCATATGTCCCACATGGCATCCCACCCTATGACCCACATAGCATCCCACCCTATGTCCCACATGGATCCCACCCTACATGTATGTCCCACATTTATCCAACCATATGTACCACATGACACCCCTCCCTATGTCCCACATGGCATCCCTCCCTGTGTACCACATGGCATCACTCTCTATGTCCCCCATGGTATCCCACCATATGTCCCTCATCAGTGGCTTCCCACCTGATGTCCCACATGGCATTCCATCATATGTTCCACATGGTAACCCTCCCAATGTTCCAATGACATCCTACTTTTTATCCCACATGGCATCACATCCCATGTCTCCATGGCCTTCTACCCTAAGTCCCACTTAGCCTCCTTCCCTATGTCACACATAACATCCCAACCTATGTCACACTATGTGTTACTCGTGGCATCTCATACCATTCCATTTCCCACATGACATCCCATCCCATGGCATTCCACCCTATGTCCTGCATGGCATTCCACCCTGTTCCACATGGCATCCCACCCCATGTCCCACATGGCATCCCACCCCATGTCCCACATGACTTCCCATAGGCTCCATAAGAAGTCTCACCCTAACTATCACAGTCGCTGATTGAGCATATTCTGTATGAAAGTGTCAGTTTATATAATAACTTATATGCAAATGACCTGTTGAATAAGAAAAAAAAAGGGAGTCAAATAATTACTTGGTGGATACCATATGGTACATATTATATCATATGTCCCATATGGCCCCCATCCATGTCCCACATGGCATCCCTCCCTATGTCCATATGTAGTCACATCCTGTCACACTCCCTGACTGAGCGTACTAAATGAAAAAGTCTGTTCAGTTCATACACTGTAGCAACTTCAAGCAAATGAACACGATAATCATGCCTGATACAACCGTTGGTGCCCAAACATTTTAAAGAATTTAAAGGATCTTAAATCTCCAGTGCTACGAGAAAGACGCTTGAGGATCTCTGAAGAATATTGGAAAATTATATCATTTTATAGTTATCTTAAGAAAATATCCAATGTTTTGTAGACTTTTTAAGGAAACTAGTCTCCAATCTGTCAGTCGTGTCTCTGAAAAACTTTAACATTATGCAAGGAAATTCTAACTTTCTATAAGGATATCTAAAGAAACTAACTTTTTCTGAGGAACTCTGAACAAGATTTAACATTTTCTGAGGAATTCTCAAAAAACTTAAACATTCTGAGGAAATCTCAGGAAAAACTGTGGACGCCTGAACGGATGAAATCGCCATTACATAGGTTCGCATTATGCATCGAATGCTCACCAAAAATAACCAAAATATTATTAAAAAAACATCAATAAGCATCAAATTTTGATTATTTGTAAAGATAAATTTTAAACTTCAAAAGTGAGAAAGGCACATATATTTGAACTACTAGTTAATAAGTATTATCAGTTATCTAATCAGTTCCACAGAGCACAAAATAAATCACGGAGAAATAAAAAACATATTAAAACTAAATAAATATATAAATAACTATCCCAATAACTCAAAAAGAAACCCCGAATAGATCCTCTACATTTGTATAATTATTGACGTGATTTCAATACCTCACGTTCTGATTCCCCTTCAGCGATGTCCAACCCGTCCAATCACCAATTAATTCATAGATTGCAATTGCGCATTTCAACATTGACATTTAAAAAAGAATTGTGAAGAATGAAAAAGAAAAGAAAATCAAGCAAGAATTTCTTTTCAAAATGACATCACAGCATATTAATTTCATACCCATAGGGAATAAAACACCAGAAGCAATATTGATATTAGAACCAATTATTCAGAAAATATTTGGCAAAAGAGAAATATTTGCAATGTGGTCATTTTATTGACACTATCTCTAATCTGTATCCCCTTGCATATTCTACAATACAAACAGACATCAAGGGGTCAGAAACCTTTGTACAATGAAACTTTAGTGTTCTTACTTATTTCCAGATCATGACCCCCTACCCCTCTACCCTCCCCAACCCCCTCAAAAAAATGATAGGCCCTAACCTTGCTCTATGATTTAGAAAAAAGCAATATCATGCTATCATTATCAATTTACAAATAAATTAATCGGCTCTTAGTCATTATTATTTAGCATCTACACATTTTAATATATTTTCCATTTTATACATAGGAAATGAACAACTAACATCTTTTAATCTCAGCTAATCTAATCATATATATATTATTTATTATATTTATTCAAAAACATTTTAAATTTCCATCGTTTACCAACTTAAAGATGGGCATTATTGCAAAAACTGACTAACTTGTCCAGCAAACCATGGCAATTATATGATTCTACTGAAATAGCACTAACTATAAATACCCAAATATAAATATAACATACAAGAACACCTACAAGAACAGACTAAGGAGACCATAAAACATTCACGAAACTCAAGAACAGAAACTATCTGTCAAATGGCTGAAAACTGATCATCTATCCCGAAACATACGCATTCAATTTTTACTAAGTCAACTTAAACACAAAAAATGTTAATCTCTCATGTAATTTTCAAAGGAAATTTTAGCCTCAGCTGAAACTACAGACCTATTTAGAGGGCAGCATTTCTAAATCAGTTACTTCTGCCTTCATCTTTTTTAAATCATTCCACATCAAGATGGGATCTCTTTTAAATCATTCCACATCAAGATGGGATCTCTTTTAAATTATTCCACATCAAGATGGGATCTCTTTTAAGTCATTCCATACAAGATGGGATCTCTTTTATATCATTCCACAACAAAATGGATCTCTTCTAAATCATTCCACATCAAAATGGATCTCTTTTAAATCATTCCACATCAAGATGGAATCTTTTTTAAATCATTCCACATCAAGATGGGATCTCTTTTAAATCATTCCACATCAAGATAGGATCTCTTTTAAATCATTCCATACAAGATGGGATCTCTTTTAAATCATTCCACATCAAGATGGGATCTCTTTTAAATCATTCCACATCAAGATGGGATCTCTTTTAAATCATTCCACATCAAGATGGGATCTCTTTTAAATCATTCCACATCAAAATGGGAGCTCTTTTAAATCATTCCACATCAAGATAGGATCTCTTTTAAATCATTCCACATCAAGATGGGATCTCTTTTAAATCATTCCACATCAAGATAGGATCTCTTTTAAATCATTCCACATCAAGATGGGATCTCTTTTAAATCATTCCACATCAAGATGGGATTCAAATCAAGATGGGATTTAAATCATTCCACATCAAGATGGGATCTCTTTTAAATCATTCCACATCAAGATGGGATCTCTTTTAAATCATTCCACATCAAGATGGGATCTCTTTTAAATCATTCCACATCAAGATGGGATCTCTTTTAAATCATTCCACATCAAGATGGGATCTCTTGTAAATCATTCCACATCAAGATGGGTATGCAGTTTTCTCTATCTGTTTCTTGCTATTTTTATTTTATTTTATTTAGTGGAAGGGGGGTTAGTGAAATGAACCTTGAGTTGAATGAAAGCAGGTAATTGACCAAATGATTAATAACTTATCTATTAAATGACAGAAGGATAGAGTATAAATGGATAAATAAATAGATGGGTGGGTGTATTTCTTTAGAAGTCTTAATATCTTAACTGACTACTTGATTTAAGTAACGATCAAGAAATTAGGATCAATCAACAATAAGTGGAAGGATTTGATACAGTTTAACTTATCAAAAAGCCCTTTTTTTCTACATGTGTTTTATATGAGTTCCTGTTATATAGGACATATTCTCCAAGCAAAGTTCAAGCAATTCAAAACTAAAGGCAGTTGGTGGAAATGACATCTTCCACAACAAAAAAGGTTACTAATGACATGCACACATGGCACTCAAAATTGCAAAACAAGAGATCAAGACCCCGTCATAGAATGCTATAATATTGTTTTAAATGCTTTCATCTCCATGTTGTTTCTGTTAATGTCTTTTTCCATATACAATGAATGTGCTTGCAGAGCTCCCGACATGGGGAGGGGGGTATGCAATGGTTTTTAAATAGGCCTTATTTGTGTTAATTATTCAAAAAACAAATTATATCGGTCTTGGCCCCCTCCCACCTCCTTTCTTTCCTTTCAATATGAAAATGAAATAATTCTTAGACCCACTATCCCCACCTTAAAGGATGACAAGTAACCATGAGTCATGGATAATCCCCAATTAATCTCTGAGGGACAAGTTTTTGAGGTTCTACAACCTCATAATTATAAAGACTGTGAGCTTTTGTAGCTGCACAATGAAATTAAAATAGAGTTAAGTTAAGGTAAATAACAGGAACAAGCATATACTTTTAAGTATATGGTCAACATGCCTAAAGATTATTGACCAATGAGCTTACCTCATATTCACCTCTTCAATGGCACAGTCATGTGAAAAAATGTGTACAAAATGAAATAGCTGACATTGCAATTGCCTCAACAAAATCCAAATACAGCATGTCACTTAGTAGCTGTCGGGTGGCATCTACTATTTGTGTTCTCTATGCAAGCGAGGAGGTGGACATTTTGCATGGTTTGGTCTCCAAGCACCATTGGGCAACAGGTGTGTGTCTCCAAAAAAACTTTTTCAGATGAAAAATTGTCAATTTTTTGCCTTTACAAAATGTTGAAAATGACAGAATCAAGGGTATTTTTTTTTCAATCCCTTGAAAGTTTGGCCTTCCAAGTTGGTGCCAAAAGGGCGTAAAATATTTAAAGGTGCAAAGGTTAGGAAAGAGATGATTGGAAAAGGAGGAAAGGATGCAGAGAAGTGAAAATTTTAGAGGAAATAAGTTGTAGAAGAAAAGGTGGTAAGAAGGAGAGAGGGAGAGGGATGTGAGATAGGAGAGGATGGGGGTGTGGGGAAATTAAACAAAGTGGAAAAGGTTGCTGTTGCAGAGGGTGATAATGTTGGAGGGGGATTGTTCTTGAATAAGTCGGAAATAGTGGTGGCAGGGGATAAGAAAGATCTAGAGTTGGCGTAAATTGGACAGGTTAAGAGAATACGATTGATCGAGAGATCAGTATTGCAAGTGGGGCTGATAGGTTTGGGAGGTTAAAGATGTGTAATTGGTTTTCTTTAAATGCAATTACAATTACCCCATAAAATCAACCTGCAATAAGTAACCACAAACTTTCATCTATCAATTACAGCATACAGTACCATTTTATTCATATCTTTCACCATACCTTTTTCATGGGTGTATTAATATACTTGAATAGTTCTCTGCTTCGTCACAAACAATGCATACAATTGGGTAACATCATTCAGCTATAACCGCAAGGTTTCTGACACTAGAGTCATCACCACACCAGCTACACCTCAACACACATGATGACATACATCACAAACTTTAAATACTACTAATCACAACACTTCTAACACTGTAACTCCTTTATCCCCACATTCAACTCCTATGTATATTTTATGTACAAACAATACGATTGCAGATTGTTTACCGATATTCTATCCTCACTCTTGTCTATAATCAAGTCGGCATTCAATCAAATTCTCAAATATTTGCCTTTCTTTGACGAAAACAAACTAGCTCTCCTCATAGTTAATTTTAATAACTCCCTTCCAAGGGCCCCACTAGAGATAATTTGCGTGTGTGTACGGTGGTTATATACAAAAACTAAATCAACAGGACTGAAAGGAAAGTTAGGTATCTCTTATCCAGTGGCATGGGGTCAAACCACAGGTCATTCCTTTACCCGTCTTCTACTTGCGATATAAAACACTGATGACATTTTGAACAAAATGTGGAGTTTATTTGCTGTGGGGATAATTATGCAAATACGAGAATATGAGTGACTGGGTCTATAGGCAGACTGAGAATTTGTATTATATTTCCATGTTTTGAAAATGCTGTCAAGGCCAAGCAGACGGGGCTGATCAATGTGTCTGTAACACATGTTTTTTTTTATTGTGTGTGCTGGGCATTATGCTTGATTAATGTATCCTGCGGTAACGGCAAACTATCACACTTGAGGAAAACTTTAAGTATGTTGTCTTAATCATACATAAAACCATCTATATTTCATAACAGATTATGAGGAAGGAAGGATCACTGGGGAAGGCATTGAAGACAAATCAAGAAGACTTTGACCGTATTTGTGTCAATGAACTCATTTACCTGTAGAGGGTATGGAAAAAGATTGTTTTGACCAAATATAGGCCACACTTGAAAAAGGCAACCATACTTTGTTAGAATGCATAGGAAAATCCTTCAAAACTCTTCAACCCTTAACCCTTGGTCATTTAACTCAAAAACTGGAAGATTTTTTTTTTCAAATCTATTTCAAGCAAAAAAGGTTCAACAGTTTAGGAAGAAAAAAGTCTACTTAAGTAGCATGACGTCAGACATTTCCTTAATTCTTATCAATCCTGATGTCTCTTATTGAAAGTAAATTGGATAATAGCTAATAATAATCAAAAACATTTCTTTTTTTTCTTCTTTTTTTCAGATGGTAAATCATTGATTAATTTCACTAACTTGCATTTTTAATTACATAAATCACGATTCATCAGTTTACCATATTTGTTGAAACTAGCATTTTTGTCAGTATTGATAATTTGTAATATTGGTAATATGGGCAAACAATACAAATTGAACAAGGAACTTTGATACAGTAACATAAAGCTATAAACCTAATAGTATAAACATGGTTTCTTATTGAACTGCATTGATGCATTTCTCCATACTTTACTGGTACTAACTCACAAATGAACGAACGAAAAATGATCAAATATACAAATTAAGGCTTTCGTGGATTGTAAGGTTGTGATGTCACAACATATCGTTTTAAGCTATCTCAAAAAATGACACATATACCAAAGTGCCCAATGTATTCATTTTTTTAAATTTCATATTTTGTAGTCTTCATATGCAAACTTGTGATTTATGAAAGGCAGGTGCGTTAGTAGACCATTTTGAGGAGGGGAGGGGGTGGGTGCAAAATATCACATTTATCGACGGCCTAAAATTAGCAACTGCCTCCCTGTGAAAAAGTTAATAATCAAAATTGGTATTTTGACCAACCTGATACCAGATTTACTGACTAATCTCAAATTTTACCGACAAGTCTAAACATTTTTGGGGTGTGACACCCCCGGTACTTACGCCCCTGATAAAAAAGGGCAGGTTCTCCATTGTCTAAAGCAGTGCTGTAATTCTCCTTCAAATCATGTGGGGGACAAGAAGCTATACCTTTCCTCCACACAGTAGGGGGAAATGTTTTTCAAAGCCTTGTGTATTTTTTTGAAATTCTGCCTGAAAGTGAGGGGCAAGTCCCCTTTGTTCCCTCCTCTCCCCCCCCTAGGAATTACAGCCCTGGTAAAAAAGCTTTCTTTTTGAAAGGTTGGGTTCATGTTGTTAAGGGGTACTTCAACAAACTATGCAAACCCAAAAAGAAGGCTCCTAAATGACTGAGCAGAAACACTTTACAATTTTCACCAAATTTGTAATACTTACCAACAACTTTTTGCTGCTTTTCATAACATTGAATGAAATAAAGATAAAAACCTGCAGATATTCTTTCCATTTGTATGACTGTTTTCAGCCACTTGCTCTTACTTGTGTGCCACTAGGCCCACAGCAATTTGCTCCCTACCAGCTAAACCTCCTATGACATCACAAATTTGCTTATTTTCTATATATCTGTGACTGAAACTTCAAGATGGTGTAAAAAGCCATTTCCAGCCAATCTCGTAAAAAAAAATCAAGCAGACATCAAATGATGCAGGCGATTTTTAAAGCAAATTGTAAATGTGGGAGTTACGGTTCCCCGGACAAATTGCAACTTTGATGAGCAACCCGTTTTGCAAGAAAACATGTTGACACCAGATTTGATCGATTGTCGGTTTTTCCGGTTAAAAATCATAACAATAATTGATTGTTCCATTTAAAGACGGATCGCTCAGCATTTGTACAATTCCAACTTTCTCATGATACACATACAGTATTCCCTTCATTGTAATAATCATAGTTGATGTTAGTCTAATATTTCCAAATTCAGAAGGAAATGAGAATTATGCATGTTAACCACAGCATTCGTTTCCTTTAGACAATCATTCACCATTTCACATGAGTTGTCATTTGAAATATCTTGGGAAAATTATCTTTGCATGACTACAACTACATGAAAAAACTAATTGAAACCATTAATTGAAGCCAGGCTTATTTTTTCAACTGCCCGGGACAACAAAAACTTGTTTCTATGAATATAATTTGTACAGAAACTGCTGGCTCGCAGATATGATTAAAAAATTAAAAGGTTTATCACCATGGTAACCACTTTTCTGCTGTTCAAACAATGAGATATTGTACTTTTGACTACCAAAAATAGAAAGGCAACAAGCAAAATTAAGAGTTGATCCACAGGATGAGGTTCACTGTCAAAATAAACTGCACAAAAAAATGAGGGCGCATACTCACTTATTTTAAGAAGTACAAGAGACATTTCAAAGGAAGATGAGTAAAAGTGGCTCTCTCAGGCAAAAAGTGAGGGAATTCTTTTCGCAATCATGTAAAGGGAATTTTGAAATAACAAAAGCCTAATTTTTGATACACGTGTTGTCAAAAACTACAATTTGAACATATGTATTGAAGGTTTCAGAACCATCACCATGCACGAAGTGTGCTTGAATATTCTTGATACTACGCTTTCACTTTTTAGCCACCAGTTCCTTTAAATGTGTTTGCAAGACAATTTTAAAGAGTTACAAAGCAGGAATATAAAGTCCTTCAATTGGATTAACACCTACAATCACCCCATCTGCCAAGATTAAAGGATTAGTTCAGTGGTCAAGCAAGTCCATCTTATATGAAAGAGGACTTTAAAAGAAACCAAATGGTGAAAAAAGCATCCCAAAACCTTATTCCGTCAAGGAGATACTCAAGTCTAAATCTCTGACTTATTTACTTATTTGTACTATTTCAATTATTTTTCCTCGAAATTTCTTCAGGTGGTAAATGATAACTACCCTTACAAGATTCAATTTTACTACTTTCCTGACATATCCAATGGTTTTTAAGCCACAAAATCGCAAGTCAAAATATATTACGATACGTAAAGAGTTTGAGGAATCTGAGGCTATGACATCACAACTAGTCTGATTAGAGTCGTTTCTGCACAAATAATACCAAACTTGAAGGTTGAAAATCTCCTTAACGGAATAAGATTTTTGAATGTTTTCTTTACCATATTATTTCTTTTGAAGTTCTCTTTCATATAGGATAGACTTGCTTGACCACTGAACTAATCCTTTAATGAAACGAACCACTAGTGATTCACATCTTATTCAATTCATGTCTTATTCAATTCACGTCTTATTCAATTCACGTCTTATTCAATTCCAAATTATTACATTCACGTCTTATTCAATTTAAGTCTTATTCAATTCACGTCTTATTCAATTCACGTCTTATTCAATTCACGTCTTATTCAATTCACGTCTTATTCAATTCACATCTTATTCAATTCACGTCTTATTCAATTCACGTCTTATTCAATTCACATCATATTTAATTCACGTCTTATTCACACACGTTTACAATCGCATACCATCCACAACCCCCTTCCCTGGACCCCCTGCACCTTTCTTTGATGGCAACTACAAAAAAGCAAGTATTCATGTAGGCATCATGGTTAGTTTTATTTACTTTTGATGGTGATTGTAGCTTCAGGAATATTCAGTAAATCTAGAAGCAACAAAAAAAAGAGATAAATCCCATCAAGCTTCAAAGGCTTATTATAGAGCCGGTGGCTTCCATGGTGCTAAGCGAATGAGAGTACTCGACTCTCCCTGGATGGGACACCAGCCCATCACAGGTTTAATACTCAGCCAAAACTGGTACTAAATTCTCAATTAAGTGAACTGGAGCAAATGAGATCAAGTGTTTTGCTCAAGGACACAGCCCAGCACCATGGCTGAGATTCGATCCTGGTACCTTTTGAGTACGAGACTGACACCCAAATCAATGGGCTACTACACTCCCTTTAGCATAGCAAAAAGCATAGCATAGCATAGCAAGGTTTAACGTCCCGAAAGCATCAAAGTGCTGAACATTATATCAAGATGGCCACTGCCTTTGATGACCAGTTGTGAACTCACTGGTTGCAGACCCACCGGGATATGAACAAGGGACGTGCAGGTGAGAGGACAAAGCACTAACCACTACGCTTTGATAGGCAACAACAACTACAGTAAATTGCTTTAAAATCAGTAAAAACCATGAAAATTAAAAATATGCTTTTGAAATCCCATGCATCAATATGCAAACTTTTATGCAAATTTATAATGTATTACAATAGTATTTCTTTTGTAATTCCTTTGTTTTTTTAATTAATACCAAAATTCGTTAAAGAAGGGCAGCAAATTCTAACCACAAGTTTTTGAGTCTTTGCCATGCCCCCTTTTTGAGTCTCTGCCATGCCCCCAATCAAATTCTAGCAGGTATATAGTTTCCACCATTATTGGTGATTGATATTTAGGAGAGAAATTTAAAGAATTGATATAGATTTTAAACTGTCCGACTAGTTATACATCACCGAATAAATTAAAATTTGATCAAATTTTGATCAGCCATAACTCAAAAACTTAAAGTGCTATTTTCAAAATTCAAGCACTAATCCGCTTAGATTTTAATACTGTATTAAATAATACGAAAATATTGCCACAATACACACCACACAATGCGTGCTTGCAACCTGTTACTGCAGTCATTTGAATACTTCCTACTGCAATCCAGGACATTTTTTTTTAGTGTCTCTTTAAGATTTATGGAGTGATTAATCAAAAATAATTTGACCAAATTTTGGAATGCTTCTTATGTTTGTTTGTTTGATGAGGGCTTAACAGCACCACGACAACGAGGGTCAAATTGTGCCTGAGAGGTCAGATCATTCTAGAGGTAGAAAGGAGAATGGGAGAAATATAACAACAGAAAGTCAGAAAGTTGTGATCAAGAGAGGAGGTGCATTGGTGAAAAAACCAAGTAGAGAGAGGGGGTGGAAGAGGAGAATTAAATATGGTTGTAGAGGGAAGCATGATTAAGGAAGGAGATAATTTTATCCAAAGGTTTTTTTTTTGGAAGAACTCAGCAATTGAGTTGTAGGGAGCGAGGAAAGCTCTGGGAGGGTTGTACAGGGGGCAAGCAAAGAGAACGTGATGGACTGTGAGGGTGCCATTGGCAATTGTTGCAGAGGGGTTGGGGGAGCCAATAAGGAGGTGGGAGTGAGTGAGGCGGGTATGACCTATTCTAAGACAGGTAATATGAACGTTGTCGATACGAGGGAGGTTGTTGATGGTGAGTTTGATCGGAATGGTGGGCTGGATGATGTGGAGTTGGTTCAATTTGGGAGGTCCATTAGGTTTGCCAGTGGTCACGAACAAGGGAAGTGATAAGCGGTTTGATGTTAGAAAGGGTTTTGGGGAAAAGGGTAGGGGGGAGGATGAGGGCAAACTTAGCGGCTGCATCAGCCCTGTCATTGCCAGGGATGCCAACATGGCTGGGCATCCATAAGAAAAGAATACTTTTCCTGCAGAGGGCGGCAAAAGGAGTTTCCAGAGGAGGAGGATGTGGGATGTGAAGTTATCCCATTTAAGATTGAGTAAAGAAGTAACAACAGCCTTAGAGTCAGAGAAGATGGCAAAGTGGCTGAGCGGAGAGTACTCAATAAAGTTGAGGGCGAGAAGAATGGCCTTTGCCTCGGCTGAAAAGATGAACGAGTTGTCAGGAAGTCTGCCACTGAGGGTAATGTCTTGGATGATGGCAGCAGCAGCTGTCTTGTTGCCTTCCTTGGGGCCCTCAGTATAGATGGAGGTGGGTGTAGTTTAAGAGTTGGTCTTTGATTTGGTTGTGGAGATTGATGAAGGGGTTATGGTGGGCTTGGGTTTTGTGATAAGTGGAGAGGCCCAGGTGTAGAAAGGAAGAGGGGTGGCCCAAGGAGGAAAAGTGGGTCATAAGAAGGTGCCGAGAGTGGCAGGGTTGATGCCGAGATGGAAGAAGTCTGATTTAATGGGTAAGCGAAAGAGAGGGGATAGGATTTTAGTCCTATCAAAGAGGGTGGAGAAATTGAGGTACCTAATGAGGTTGAAAACAGGGTTCTGGGTGTTGGTGAGGACTCTAAAACCATAGGAGAGGCTAAGCCTTCTAAGCTTTAAAGAAATCCAAAAAATGTCTTGTCTTTAAAACAATTAGTGCTGTCATGACATGTCGATTATCACAATATCTCTTTTCCCACAACATGAAATATGCTTATCGCGACATATCACGATACCAAAAACTAATGCTTAACTAAGTTATTTTCGCACAACTAGCATAAGCTACTTCGTACGTTACAATTCTAACACTTCCGTATTAAATCTAAAAGTCAATTTAGGCCATTAAAAACGTGTGAAAACGTGCAGAAATACTGTGAAACATAAAAAACTAATTAAAAATTGTGCTCCGTCATCCCACACTGGCACGCTCGGATGTAAGTTGGCAAAAAGAACGAAAAGTTGGCCAAGAACATGAGTCTCAGGCTCTCACTTCGATGTTTCATGGTCACGTTGGATGAATTACCAAACACGTGCATGATGCGTGCACGCGTGATGAATGTGATAATCACGCAATCATGTCGTCTGCTAGATCTACAAATCATTCTTTCTAGCGTGCATCATAAAAGAAGTAACGTTTAACAATTTGGGTCGTAAGTCAGTTTTCTTAAAAAGTATCGCAATATTTTTCTCCACGATAATCGATACATAATAGAGTCATGTCGTGACAGCACTAGAAACAATAGACTCAAAATTCAAGGGAACAATGAACAAATTCAATAAAATTGAGCAAGAAAATGTGTAACTACATATATATCAAGACCAGGGACTTGTCATTTAGAAATGATAACTCCCTGTCAAGACAAAGGAAAGGCCACCTAATGAAAATCTGTAATAATTGGCACCACATGATTCATTTTAACTCTGCCATCTTTCATAACCCTTTATGGACTTTCTAGCAAAAAATAACACTGTAAAAGAATGCCTAATTCCAATTCCTAATTTACTAAGCAGGGCTAAGAGAAACCATTCTAATTGCATTCAAAGCAAGCACTCTGGAGAGGCATTCGGTATCTCCACATTTATTAAATAAATATTGAATAATCCTTGTTATTTTTTCCTCTAATAATTTTACAATCATCACAAGAGGACATTTATGATTCTTTAACAAAATGAATATCTTTAAAAACAGTCGTCTGGGTTTACAGAACATCTTCAACAGACGTGCAATTTCCCCCTGGACAAACCTTTTTCAGAAATGTAAACGTAGCTAGGAGCTTAAGTAGCTATTAGAAACGAAATTTTAATTTCCGTGATTTATTCAAAACAGACCCCTTTGCCAATTTCATTATGAATTAACTGTTTACATACATGAAGCTAAATCCATCCGAGCCATTAAGCTCATTGAGCCGGTGCTTATCCCGGTTCCATGGCGCAAGCGGATGAGAGTACATCACTCCCCCTAGACAGGATGCCAGACCATCACAGATTAACTCCCCAGCAGTGCTGGTACTCATTTCACAGCTGAGTAGACTGAAGCAAGTAGAGTAAATGTCTTGCTCAAGGACACAATGCAGAAGTCACGATGGGAATCGAACTCGGTACCTCCGAGCATGACTCCTTAACCACTGAGCCACAGCACCTCTTACATACTTTACATACATACATGGATATTAACTTGTTACTGGAAAGGAATATTTATAGAGATTGTACTTTGTTTGAGGTGCAGTGGCTTGTGGTTGAGTCATGCTCCTATGCAGAAGGTACCGGGTTTGCTGCATTGCATCCTTTAGCAAGGCACTTGACTCTACTTGCTTTAGTTCACTCAGCTGTGAAAAATGAGTGCCAGCACTGCCAGGGAGATAACCTGCGATGCACTGGCGTCCTGTCTAGGAAGGAGTAATGTGCTTGCGCCATGGAAAATGAGGATGAGCACCCGCCCTATGAGCCTAATGGCTCGGATGGATTTAACTTCAACTTAAAAACTTTTTTTATGCCATGTTAAGTACAAACATATCAATAATCACTTACAAAAATTATAGAGGAATGAAATTAAACTTATGACATGAATACCTACATAAATTACGAACTTTAAATGTGCATTTCCTTCCCAAATAAGTCAAAGCAGCAACAAGTGTCTCACTATGATGGTCATCTGCCGGACATTAACATGATTGGTAATCCTAATGTAATCAATTCCACAATCGTAGCCCAAAGAAGGTGATACAAATCTCAACTCAATCAATTTGGAAGTCACATTTCATAATAAAGACAAATAAAGTCCCCTTCTACAATCATCGCCAAAAGTAGTTGGGCCAAATCCCCTCTCAATCAATTTGGAAGTCACACTTTATAATAAAGACAACCCAAATCCCATTCTACATGGCAAAAAGCAGTTGGGACAAACCTCTCTCAATCAATTTGGAAGTCACACTTTATAATAAAGACAACCCAAATCCCATTCTACATGGCAAAAAGCAGTTGGGACAAACCTCTCTCAATCAATTTGGAAGTCACACTTTATAATAAAGACAACCCAAATCCCATTCTACATGGCAAAAAGCAGTTGGGACAAACCTCTCTCAATCAATTTGGAAGTCACACTTTATAATAAAGACAACCCAAATCCCATTCTACATGGCAAAAAAGCAGTTGGGACAAACCTCTCTCAATCAATTTGGAAGTCACACTTTATAATAAAGACAACCCAAATCCCATTCTACATGGCAAAAAGCAGTTGGGACAAACCTCTCTCAATCAATTTGGAAGTCACACTTTATAATAAAGACAACCCAAATCCCATTCTACATGGCAAAAAGCAGTTGGGACAAACCTCTCTCAATCAATTTGGAAGTCACACTTTATAATAAAGACAACCCAAATCCCATTCTACATGGCAAAAAGCAGTTGGGACAAACCTCTCTCAATCAATTTGGAAGTCACACTTTATAATAAAGACAACCCAAATCCCATTCTACATGGCAAAAAGCAGTTGGGACAAACCTCTCTCAATCAATTTGGAAGTCACACTTTATAATAAAGACAACCCAAATCCCATTCTACACGGCAAAAAGCAGTTGGGACAAACCTCTCTCAATCAATTTGGAAGTCACACTTTATAATAAAGACAACCCAAATCCCATTCTACATGGCAAAAAGCAGTTGGGACAAACCTCTCTCAATCAATTTGGAAGTCACACTTTATAATAAAGACAACCCAAATCCCATTCTACATGGCAAAAAGCAGTTGGGACAAACCTCTCTCAATCAATTTGGAAGTCACACTTTATAATAAAGACAACCCAAATCCCATTCTACACAATCTTGGCAAAAAGCAGTTGGGACAAACCTCTCTCAATCAATTTGGAAGTCACACTTTATAATAAAGACAACCCAAATCCCATTCTACATGGCAAAAAGCAGTTGGGACAAACCTCTCTCAATCAATTTGGAAGTCACACTTTATAATAAAGACAACCCAAATCCCATTCTACACAATCATGGCAAAAAGCAGTTGGGACAAACCTCTCTCAATTCATTTTGAAAGTCACATTTAATCATGTTTTTTTGCAAAGAGGAAATGCCATCTGAAATTTGTGGGCGATTTTGTCCCAACCCTTTTTGGCCATAATTGTAGTTATTCAAATCTGCATTATCACAATTCTACATTCCGGGATCTCCAAATCACTGACATGCTTGCCGAGAAAAGCAAAGTCAAGTGGAGGTTGAGATGCACAAATGACATGAAAATGTTCAGGAAACTAAAAGTCTGATCCAGGTCGACAAGGATTTTTGGAGTACACCTGTTTTGTTATATAATTTGCATTACATATACACACATTTTTTTCAATGAGAACATAAATGCAGTTTATTTTTGCTTACTGAATATTCAATCAAACACTTTCCCCCACCTCAAACCCAACTCCAAACAAAACTAAAGATTTTAATCAATCTATACTTCTCATTATAACTTTGACTTTAAGACTTTCAGAGATTTTTTTATTGAGATGATGGAGCTCCGGTTGGCCTGTCATTAAAATGAAATCTTACGCTTTAAAAGGGATCAATAAAAATAATATATATAAGAGGTATTTAAATGTTTGTTTGTTTGTTTGATGAGGTCTTAACGGCACCATGACAACGAGGGTCAAATTGTGCCTGAGAGGTCAGATCATTTAAGAGGAATATATTAAAACATAAAAACATTACAAATATACATCTAAACAATACTGAACTCACCAGATTTAAAAACATGTTATTCATCTTTTTCAATGAAATATTCAACAAAATAATCTAAATGTAACAACTTACAACCATAATTAGGTTCAACTGCACCTACCACAAAACTTTTCCTCGATACATCTTCAAAATAATACTTCAAAAATCAATACAACAGTCGTCTTAAAGTAATTCTAATCATCTTCTTCCTCCACAAAAACAGTCAGTAACAAACAAAAAATTAAAAATTAAAAAAAAACGAGTTCCCAATTGAGTATGCATTGCTAACAGTCTTGAACTGTCAGGAGTATATAACTAGAGGCACTTTCTAACAGAGTGAAATAACCAATTAATTTGATATCTGTATTTATTATGCATATCAAACAGGCGCTTGACAGAATTTTTTGATTCCCCCTTCCAGGGCAATGTCAAAAACTCATGTAGTCTGGGGGATTTTCTGAAGGAGAAAAATGTTCATCTGATATTTCAATGAGTGCATGCATATTAAAAGATCATTTCCCTCCAGTGTGTTTTCAAGTTAATTATGTAATTCTACATTGAGTGACTTCAACTTAGAGCTTTGTATTTATGCATATCATTTCTTTTTTTGTACATTTTTGGGAAGTAGAGCCATTTTTGTTTTATATGTAAAGAGTGAGAAATACAAGATATATATTGGAGATTTGGCAAAGAAGAAAAATGATGTAGGTGATGAAGAAAAATTGACATTATTTCACTTGTGAGAAAATGATATGAGCAGACATTTAGGTAAGAACACAGAAATCAAATCTTAAAAACAAGTTTCAAAGGTCTATCTATGGTCAGGCAGAGGTAAAATTATCTTATTTGTTTTAACATATTTTACAAATCGTGAAAAGGACAAATATTTCCATCACAATTTGTTAAAAATTGAGCATTGAACCTCTTTTCTACTATTCAGGTCTTAATATGCTAAATATTTTGTAAACTAGGCAGACCTCTAATTTTCTTATATAAATTCACTGCCATAATTATATGAAGGATAACATCTTCCCCTCAACACACAACCCTCACACACCCTGCCACCTCCCCCTCACACCCCCTGCCACCTCCCCCTTACACACCATCTAACTGTAAGCAAAGTGTCAATTGACAGAGATTTAGAATAACTTGAAGTCAGGGGTCAATACTTTCTGATCACTGGAAAAATGATTTTTTTATTTTTCCTTTTATTGTTGGATACCATATCTTCAAATTATGCAATTTAACTGGAATGAGTTGTAAAGGATTAACCCAAAAGATATGTTCAGAAAAATTGCATCTGTCCATCTGCACAATTTCAAATTTGAAACTTTTTCTGGTCACAAAATCTGACCAAACCAAAATTCTTTGGCAGCAACATTAGCTGATATTTTCCTTTTAAAACCATGGATTAGCATTGGTCAATTTACAGCAGTAATTTGACCATTTTAGAATTGTCAGGTATCAATATGAAAATCTGTCAATTTATGTCTCTACTTTTCTGATGAAACAGATGAACATGCTGGGTGGGGTGTCTTCCATTTCATGAATCAAATTTCTAGTGCTGTCATGACATATCGATTATCGCGATATCTCTTTTCCCACGACATGAAATATGCCTCTCGCGACATATCGCGATACCAAAAAACAATACTCAACTAAGAAATTTTTGCGCAACTAAGCTAGGCTACTTCATACGTAACAATTCCAACGTAATGGTACTTAATCTAAAAGTCAAATTTAGGCCATTAAAAATGTGCGAAATAATCGTGAAACATAAAAACAATTAAAAATCGTGCTCCGTCACCACACACTGGCACGCGTCGATGTAAGTTGGCAAAAAGAACGAAAAATTGATCTAGAATGTGCCACTCAGGCTCTCTGATGATTCATGGCCACGTTGGCTGAATTACCAAACATGTCCCTGATGCGTGATGAACGTAATAGTCATGCGATCATGTCGTCTGCTAGATCTGCAAATAATTTTTTCTTACGTTTTTTATAATGGAGTAAATTGTAACTCCATGATCATATAACGTTAGTGATATTAACAATTTGTGTCTTGAGTCAGTTTTCTTGAAAAGTATCACGATACTACGATATATCGTGATATTTTTCTCCACGATAATCGATACATACATAATAGAGCCCATGTCATGACAAAACTACAAATCTTAAATACATAAACTATCTTAAATTTTCAGCCATATCTTTTAAAAACTAAACATGCCGTTTCTGAAATCTAAAACACTCTGTGCTACATCATATTTTTAAGCACCATTTTCACAAACTATTACAAACAAAAAATATTTAGGTGACCATAGACCCTGAAACTGACCACTTATCGTGGAGAATCCCAAACATATTGAAACGCCTCTCACACGAAGACTCTTGTAACTCGCTGAACCAAAATAACCTATAACTACAAAATGGCATAGGACATTCTATCAATTTCTTTACCACATTCGCCAAAGATTTCTGATATTTCCCCCCTTTTATGAGCCTCTGACAAGCACGGGAATATCTATCTAAGAATGATAGATTAATCTCTATTTTTCTGTTTGAAATCCGAATAGATTTTTACCCATTTCACAGCCCCTTCTAAACCTTTGGCTAATTGTATTATGTTCATATTTCGGCATAATCAGCAATAAGCTTGGCTGTCGTGCATAGGACATTGATGTGGTTTTATATGCTATGCTATGCGCAATGAATGAACATTTTTTTTGTCCTTAGCAAATTAAAATTTGAAAAAGTATTTGGTATGTACGGTTGACCTTCAAGTAGAGAGCTGTTAATGTAAACTATGTAAAACACTTCTTGGTAATGTTATGCGTAAATATCTTTTCAAAGTAGCATGCATTGGGTGTTAAGTTGCCATCACATTTATTATGTCTACATCTAATGTTTACAAAATTCATCTTATTTTGATTGCAAATCATTTCTTAATGTCTTTTACTGAAATGTACAAATACATCACAAATAAGAAAAGATTTAAAACTAATCTAACATGAATGATCACAGAATGGGAACATTAAAATACAAAGGTTTCTGTAAAATATATTTGAAACACAATAAACATTACATCAATTCTTAATCAGGATTTCAGTATTTTATACACCTTATATCTATTTTAGTTTTATTCAATATTTGAATAACACACAGCAACTATTTTGTTTACTTTCTGCTACAAAGAGCATAAAATCTGAGTGGGGCAGGCTTTCAATTTTGAAAATACCATATTTCATTTTCTAGTGATCCCTGATGTAATTTGAAGATCTTTTGATATATGTAAAATTTGTGATGAATAAATGGGAGAAGAAGGCTCAAAATAGTCTCATATTTCTTTGTATTTCTTTCCTTATTTCAGTCTTTAAAATTATTGAGGGAAAGTTTTCAGGCCATCCTTAAAAAATATCCAAATCATTTTTATTTTTATCCGAAATGTTAGCACCTTATTGTATAAAAGGTCTGAAAAAACTTAAGATTTGGCCACAAAAAAAAATATCGCCTACCTACTAACCCATTTTTTCAAACCAAGATGGGTCTAATACTACAAACAATTTTTTAAACCAGGCCTTTGTGATTGAAGGTTTGAATATGGAGGGTGGGGGAGGGGGGGGTGTCTAGCTTTTAGTTTTTTGGGGGCTTAAACATATCTTATTAAGACGTTTACAAGTACCTCCCTCTCTTGGTCCAAAATTTAAGGCTTTATACCTTTTTGGTCCTAAGTTGTATATGTTGGTCCGAAATGAAGGTTTTCGGCCCTAAATTGTAAATGGTCCAAAATTGAAGATTTTTTGGTCCAAAAATTGATTGAATTGATATTTCAGTTAATTACATTTATAACTGACATAATGTAGAGGGGCTACAACAATTTAGGTGCTTAAGTCCCCAATAGCCCACCTTAGAAATGTCACTGGGTATGAGCAAGATCCACAAACTCTTACCAAGATGAAGCCTCTTACACTTTCAAATTGTGGCAGAGAATCTAAACTAGAACATCAATGATGTAGAAGCGCAACATACATTTTGGAGTGGGAATAAGCATGGTTTTTTTTGGTGGGTAGTTAAATGTTGCACTTTCATTTAAAAAAGGGGCACTTTGGTTAGTTTTCAAAAAAATGGAGGAACCCATGGTTCCTTCTTATATGGTTTGAGCATAGGCAGGATTGAGGAGAGCAAGGGAGCACTTTCCCCATCCTCACTTTTTGTCCAAATTGATACTTTTTATGGTGATGTGTGTTGTATTTTAGCATGATTTTGTAATTCAACTTCCCTCACCCCCCCCCCCCCCCCCCCCCTTCCACACACACACACTTTTGACTTCCCCCCACTTTTGGTAGGAAAGTCCTGCCTATAGGTTGGAGATTGGGGAGCCAGGACCAATGTTGACAATTACCCATCGGGTGATTAGGTTAAAGGCTTCTTTTGAAAAATTGCTGCTTACAAAATTATTAGGGGCATGCCTCTTCCCACCATGGCCCCCGAGTATTGGTGCCCCTGGTAAAATTACATGCTTTAATTGTGTCAAATAAATACTAAATGTATGTAACAACTTTTATGTATTATGTAATATTTGTGAGTGAGTGGATTTTTGTTTGTTTTTAAAGCTTCAAGAATGACCAAGAATAATTTCAAATAAGTTGCAAAAGCGCCTCCAGCCCAGGCCGCCCTCAACTTTCAAAGGGCACCTCCTGCTCTCCTTGTTTTAGGGCAAGGAGGTAGTGCCAAAAACCCCATGGCCCCAGGACTCTTAGTTGCCCCACTGTGTAATGGAGCTAATGGAACTGTGTAACTGTGTAATATCGTTTGAATATGTGAAAACTGTTTTTCAAGTAAGCCTACAAAAACCTAAGCCTCAACAGCAATATGATGCCCTAATAACAATGTTTCCTTTTGAGGGAAATTGAAGTCATAAACAGACATACTAACAGCAAAACAATGTACGCATACAATCAAGATGCTTTTTCCTTGCAACAAGACATGCTTTTAAGTATGACATATTTTCCTCATATTGCTAATATATTTGCCATTTTTTGAGCAAATAATTAATCGCAATTAATAAATCACAATTAATCGATAATAGCATCACACAAACACACTTCCAAGTGGCAATCATTATACAAAATATAGCTCAAAAGATTTTGTAAATTTATTTTTAAGTTCTCTTTCATATAAGATAAACTAACTTGCCCCCGGAAGAAAACCATCACAGATAAGTGATTTTACGCATTAGTCATTCGACTCTCTTTTCTTTACGCAAAAAAAAGATGTTCTTGAGAAGAGCCAGATAATGTTACTGCAAGGAGCTGTTACTTTAAGCTCCCTGGTTATTAACACTCTTGTGATTTTAAAATTTTAGCCTGAGTTATTTAATTGTGCTAGTTTTAAAGCTTTAGTATTTAAATGCAAGTTATAGCCCAAACAAGCTATCAACAAGTGCTATACCCCAATTTGGCTATAGTGTGGGACAAATCCTAAACAGGATATTAAAACCCAACTGGCACATAAAAGCAGCATTCTTTATCTTTCGGAAATGTTCACTGACCCTTCTATGTTATTATATATGCTAAATTCATTTGGATCATGCCAAGCACCAACCAAATTTTGGAGTCATTTTTGGTGAGATTTGGAATGCAAAATTCTTAAAAACTACACACTAATACAAAGTGTTGTTGCATCCATGGACCGATCTATGTAAGGCAAAATTGAAAACAGCAAAATGTCAAATAAACGGATTTGGTAAACACTGCAAAAATCCGAACATATCTGAATGAAAATCTGGATTTTAGGCTTCTTCGGATGTAAGAAGGATTTGATCATAAATAAAATATTTGTAGATGGATTTATGCGGGTAACCTAAGGTCGCTAGAATGTTAATTAATTGACAATATAGCGTTGGTCCAACACAGATACGATATATAGTTCTTAAGATATTAAGGAAAAACAACTTAATTACGACCCTAATTAAGAAACTAATTAAGAGTAATTTAAAGTTTTCAATTTGATTGTATATAAATTTTGTAGTTGAATGGGTTTGTAATTGTTTGTTATTGTCAATATTAGAGGATTTTTAGCATCACTTATGGGAAATTAGGGTGTGTAATGTGAGTGTCGATTAGCCTTTGCTAACTCCTTAAGCTCAAAAACCCTTAAAGGGATTTTGAGTTCAAACAGAGTGGATTTACTTACATAAGGCCTACCTGTTTATACATCACAAATTTGCAAATGAAAAATTGGTCTTTTCCTGATTAAGACAAAATAGTCTGCTTTTAACATGGTTTTTGATATCATGTTCATGTAAATTTAAGTGAGCCATGCATTGCTGTGTCATTTCATTATTTCATTGAAGTAAGAAGAGAAAAGTCACTTTAACTGTTTCAAATATAAGCAAGCTGTATCATATTCAGATTCTTTTGCTGTACTGTATATTGTGTTTAAAGACTGCAAAATGTCCAGAGATTTTCAAATAAATTGAGCAAAAAAAAAAAAATTCTTATCCATAGCAGGATATCTCAACTCGTAACTATTGTGTCAATCAGAGACTGTAATTCCAAGGGGAACAAGGAAGACATTAAGGTGTGGACGACTGGCTCTCCCCCCCCCCCCCCCCTAGCCCCCTTCCAATCGCCCACTAGGTGCTCCGCCTCATCATGGATAAAATTACGACCCTCGATTCAATAGAGAAAATTCCTTACCATTGACAACCAATATATCGGTAGCAACTACTAGTCAGGAAAATTATTACTTGACCCTCCTCAATAACCACCCCCCTCCCCAGTCGCAGGCCTATCCAACTTTTTCAACTAAAATGAACATATTTGCAGCTGCATATATTCCAAAAGGATTTTTGTAGCTATAATTTTGTACTTGAGATAGTTAATGTTATTAGCATTGGTTAGAAAGATGGATTGATGGAGCTATACCACAGTGCTTAGTGACATGAAGGAGATTAATGACATGTTGCTATGCATGATCATGCATCACTTCATCAGATCAATTTTAGGAATGCAGTTGGCATACAGCCAGTAACAAAGTTATGGGGTGTGGGGAATCCCCTAGCAGGGGAGGTCCATGAAAACAATCAGACAATTTGATATTCAATCTGAGACTAGAACGGTAAATACCATCAGGGTTCGTATGCCCATGCAAATTGACACCCATATCATATGACCTGGCCAATTATAAATAGAATGGTAAATACCGTAATGGTTCACATGCCCATGCAAATTGGCACCCATGTCATATGACCCAACCATTTATAAAAATGGCATCTCACACAAAGTCCCACATGACATTCCATCCCATGTCCCACATGGCATTCCACCATATCTCCCACATGCCATTCCACCATACAATATGTCCCACATGGCATTCCACCATACACTGTATGCCCCACATGGCATCCCACCCTATGACCCACATGGCATCCCATCCTATGTCCCACATGGCATCCCTCCCCATGTCCCACATGGCATCCCTCCCCATGTCCCACATGGCATCCCTCTTTATGTCCCACACAGCATCCCTCCCTGTTTCCCACACAGCATCCCTCCCTGTTTCCCACACGGCATCCCTCCCTATGTCCCCCATATCATCCCACCTTATATTCCTGCATCAGTGGCTTCCCACCTGATGTCCCACATGGCATCCCACCTTATGTCCCACATTGGATCCCAGGATCTTCCACATATTCCCATGCTACTTTTTATGTCCCACAGGGCATCACATCTACATAACCTCCTAACCTATGTCACACATGGCATCCCAACCTATGTCACACTGTGTTACTCGTGACCTCCCACCACATGTCTCACATGGCATCCCACCCTATATCCCACATGACATCCTATGTCCCATGTGATATCCCATAACATTCCACGCTATGTCCCTCATGAAATTCCACCATAAATCCCACATGGCATCCCACCCTGTTCCACATGGAATCCCACCCCATGTCCCACGTAGCATAAGCTCCAAAAGAAGTCTTGTCCTAGCAATCAGTCCCTGATTGAGCACACTATGTATGAAAAATAATCATGCCTTGGTGCATACCACATAGTATATATTATATCCAATGTCCTGCATGGCCCCCATCCATGTCCCATATGACATCCCTCCCTAAGTCCATATGCCGTCACATCCTGTCACACTCCCTGACTGAGCATACTAAGTAAAAAAGTATTGTCAGTTCATATACTGTAGCAACTTTAAGCAAATGAACATAATAATAAAGGCGGAGTTTGATAATTATACCTGATACAGTCGTTGGTGCACAAATATTTTGCAGAAGTTTCAGGATTTTGAACCTCCAGTGTTATGAGAGATACTTCAGGATCTCTAAAGAATTATGGGAAATTATAACATCTTACAGTTATCTTCCAAGGAAATATCAAGTGTTTTGTAGACTTTTTAAGGAAACTATTTTAACCTGTCTTAAGGAGTCTCTGAAAAACTTTAAACATTTAATAAGGAAATTCCAGCCTTCCATGAGGATAACTGAAGAACTTTTAACTTTTTCTGAGAAACTCTGAAGAAACTTTAAGATTTTCTAAGGAATTCTCAAAAAACTTTCAACATTTCTGAGGAATCTCAGGTAAAACTGTGTAACGGATGAAATCGCCATTACATAGGTTTGCATTATGCTTCACATGCTCACCAATAAAATGGTCTAAAATTGTGTTTATTTTTCTTTGTTTTTTATCACGTCTGATTTTGCTTCTACCAAATAAAAATTTCAGATCATGATTTGGTGAAGTAAGGAAGATTATGATCATGAAAAATCTGTAAAATAACAACCATGTTATGATTGTTATCTATGATTGTTATGTATGACTTCCCCAAGGGGAAACGCTCTATTTACACCACTGCATAATTACACAACAGAACTGAAGAACAATTTTGGGAGAAAGAGTTTCAATAGTTATCTTAATTTTTAAGATGTTCACAACAACATACATGCTGATGAAAAACAAAGATACTCTCCTAATGATGTTATTTTTATCTTCATACAAATAGCTCTTCTTCCACTTTAAAGTTCAACATTCAAATCCTCTGACATGCCATCCACCAATTCACCCCCACCCTCAAAGAACCCCTACCCAACGGTGGAAATTCATTTAATATTGGAGAGGGAGATGAAAGGGAAGTCAGTCATTCTTACTGCCAACCATTCAATTGTAACTCAGCAAACTAAGGCACAATATTGGCACTGACCTTTATTTCATCTTTTCCAATATTCAGGTTCACATTTAATGTAAAGCTCAAGATGTTCGAAGATAGTATATAGTACGTAATTAATTTACAGGATAATCAAAGAGATGTAGAATATCCCACCCCCTTGGAATCACCAACTAGGATCATTACAATATTCTTTACATGTTGAAGAAAAACTTTTTTTTTAATTTGACATAGAATCTTAGGTGAGAAGTAACACCTTCTTAATTTAAATTTTGTTTTCTCGCAATAAAATCTACTCTTCGCACATGCGACTATTCCAGTTAAGGTGCTGTTAACACATTGAGTTCTGCTAGGTTTAGTGTGTAATTCCCTTGGGGCCTAGAAGGTTTTTCCAAATATCATTGCTCCATTTAGCTTTTTTATCTGCATTGTCTGTGTCAAAGTTGATCCAAAAATCACCATTATTTATAGTCAATTCTTCTTCATCACTGTCAAAATCACTCTCGCTATCACTATTCGTATCAAAATCTACAAAATCTGGCTCCAAATCAGACTCATCGTCACTATCTAAAAGCAGAGGATGGCCAACTAGTAACACCATTTTGTGTGTAAATTACCAATATAATTCTCCGCTTCGCATCATTCAAAGAATTTTGTCCTGTGTTTGACCCTTTTCTTACAAAAACAGGAAGTATGACCAGTGCACCACAACTGGTTATCAAAGGCCGTGGACATTAACTTGGTTGTCGATGTTATGTCTGTCCGTACGTCGTACCTGTGTTCTCGTCTGGGTCGTATTAAGCGTTTCGTGATAGCATTTGTACTATCATAAGCGAATACGCAGGCGACGACCCCGTCATTGTAATTGTGTGTTCAACTCTCTCTCTCTCAACCTCTACACTTCAAAATGGGTAGACAAAATGTTTATTTACATTAATTGTACAAAACAAAAAAGGAAGTGCCCCACCAATTTGAATAAATTCCATGTACAGTAATTGATGCTATATGTCGAGTATACGCGATGCTGGTACATGAAAGGGAAAAAAATATGGACGCGTATATGCGATGCTGGGACTCAAATGTGTTAAACAACCATTCAATTTGATGATGCTCATTAGCAGGTTTCAGTCTCAATTTGGTCATAAACAATATTCTTCATAGAGTGGAGTGAGCCAATTAATGACAAAATACAAAGTTGAAACATAACTACCCACAGGAAAGTGCTTCCTCATCTTTGATCACCCGTCAAAGGTATGGGGACAATCCGCTCCCCACCATACTTGTTGGAGAGGATACATGTGCTCACTTGCAATAATTTTCTTAACATTTAATTATTTAGTAGAGAAAAATTATGAGAATATTCCTTTAAAGGTCAATTGTTCTCTGTATCTTGTATTTAAAATCAAATTAACCAAATAAACTAATACAAACTTTAACAGATAGCTCAACAATTTGATTTTCTAATTAATATTTTTCTTGCACATATCATTTAAATGCTTTTTGATATACACGACAACTATGAACATCAACAGGAAGGCGCAAGCATAGAAAATACTTGTTATCCTTCAAGTGTGAACAATTCATAACAAAGCTATAACATACCTTAAAAGGAATACTCCCATAGATTTTCATTTTTTTCAATATATGATAGAGCAACATTTTAGAAGTGGTGAAAAAACTATGTTAATATCTTATTCCGTTTGGAAGTTTCAATTTTTTTTAAGTATTTTCAAATTTGGACAAAAGTGACTAATTGGCAACATCTGTGATGTCATAGAGACAATTTCAACAAAACATCTTTTGTATTTCTTTAAAGATTATTTGGATTATTTTTCTCATTAAAAATGTGATGTACACCAAGAAAAAAAAAAATGTTTTCTTGTAAATTATAAATTCCATCCATCTCTATAATGAACCAAAAATGCTGTTCAATAATGTAAAAAATGTGATTAAATTAATAAATACATACGTACTGTGCTGGAATTGCCTTGATGACATCACCAAACTGAAGGACATATACTGTACGAGGTGTTTTAAGAACATTTTTCTACTCTTTAAATTGTTATAACTTCTAAACGGAACGATATTAACATAGTTTATTCACCACTTTATTTCTACAAATTTTCTCTATCATATATGAAAAAATGAAACTCCATGGGAATATTCCTTTAATCAACCAGTGTACAGCACATATCACTAAAGAAACAATATTAACACTACACTTCAGTTGTAGACACACTGTGTAAACTTCATCACCACGACAAATATGGTTCTAAAACAAGCAAACATATACAGGTATGAATTATACATGCAAGATATTGATTAACTAATTCATCAATGAAATTAATGTGAATTCAGGTCTCTCCAAAACAGACATGAATTTGTTGTAATTATTATACTGTAATGTGTAAAGTGTTATGCACATGTATACAGTACAGTACAACAGTACAGTCACAATTATGTTTCAATGTATGCAATTACTCCAGAATATAATATGTAAATATTGTAGGTTATTAATTTTGGAATATAGTGTGAAATGAAAATATTTAATGGTATTTGATCTCATTTGATTCTCAGGTTACTTTTAATATTGACAAGTCCCCTTTTTGTCAAAGAATATCTAGAGAATTATTATTACCACAGTATTGCCTATACCACAGTATCACCTATATCCAGCACCATTTACTGTACACCAATTATCACCTATATCCAGTATCACCTACTTTATACCATCCATACTCAGTATCACCTATATCCAGTATCACCTATATCCAGTATCACCTATATCCAGTATCACCTATATCCAGTATCACCTATATCCAGTATCACCTATATCCAGTATCACCTATATCCAGTATCACCTATATCCAGTATCACCTATATCCAGTATCACCTATATCCAGTATCACCTATATCCAGTATCACCTATATCCAGTATCACCTATATCCAGTATCACCTATATCCAGTATCATCTATTATCCGGTATCACCAATATCCAGTATCAGCTATATTAAGTATCACCTACTGTATACCCAGTATCACCTATACCCAATAATCCCTACTGTATATCCAGCATCACCTACTGTATACCCAGCATCACCTACTGTATACCCAGTATCACCTATACCCAATAATCCCTACTGTATATCCAGTATCACCTACTGTATACCCAGCATCACCCACTGTATACCCAGTATCACCTATACCCAATAATCCCTACTGTATATCCAGCATCACCTACTGTATACCCAGCATCACCTATACCAATAATCCCTACTGTATATCCAGCATCACCTACTGTATACTCAGTATCACCTACTGTATATCCAGTATCACCTACTGTACACTCAGCATCACCTACTGTATACTCAGCATCACCTACTGTATATCCAGCATCACCTACTGTATACCCAGCATCACCTAGTGTATACCCAGCATCACCTAGTGTATACCCAGCATCACCTACTGTATACCCAGTATCATCTACTGTATACCCATTATTACCTACTGTATACCCAGTATCACCAACTGTATACTCAATATCACCTTCTGTATACCCAGTATCACCTACTGTATACTCAGTATCACCTATTATATACCCAGTATTATCTATACCCAGTAACACCTATACCCAATATCACCTACTGTATATCCAATATCACCTACTATATACCCAGTATCAGCTATATCTGGTATTACCTATAACCAGTATCATCTATAGTATACCCAGTATCACCTATACTCAGTATCACCTGTGCAGAGTATATTCTATACCCAGTATCACTTGCATCCAGTATTACCCATCTCCAGTGCAGCCTACTATATATCCAGTACCGCCTGTGCCCAGTGTCATACTGTATGTGCCTAGCATCAAAAATATCCAGTATCAACTGAATTCAATATCACCTACAGTACATGTATACCCATTACCCAGTATCACCTAGACCAAGTATCAATGATACCCAGTATCATACATACCCAGTATCACCTACACCCAGTATCACATATACCAAGTATTACCTATACCAAGTATCACCTACTGTCAGAGGTTGTATTATAATTTTTTGTCTGGCGTATTTGGTTACAACAAGCCCTTGATTTTGGACATATGTTGTGAATTTGCTGCTGTATGTACAGGGCACTGTATAATGTACTGTACAGGGCACTGTGTAATGTACAGGGCACCTATTATTCCCAGCATCACCTATGCCCAGTATAACCTATACTCAGTACCACGTATACCCATTACCACCTATACCCAGTACCACCTGTACCCAGTACCACCTGGACCGAGTACCACCTATACCCAGTACCACCTATACCCAGTATTACCTATACCCACTATCACCTATACCCAGTATCACCTATATCCAGTATCACCTACTGTATACCCAGTATCACCTACTGTAAACCCAGTATCACCTACTGTATACCCAGTATCACCTAATGTATACCCAGTATCACCTACTGTTTACACCCAGTATCACCTATGTTCAGTATCACCTACTGTATACCCAGTATCACCTAATGTATACCCAGTATCACCTACTGTATACCCAGTATCACCTACTGTATACTCAGATCACCTACTGTATACCCAGTATCATCTATATTCAGATTCACCTGTGCCCAGTATCTCCGATATCCAACTACAAAACATTCAGAAACCCCAAAAGGCACTACGCTTCACACACTTGTTAGCATTGTACTACTGGTGTGTATGTGGCACATTCTCTTGTGATTAACTGTGGGTGCCCTTCTTCAATCCCTATTTGTTTTCCTAACCAGCAACAACCCTGTCTGGAGAATACAAATTAAGCTTGATTTCACTTACAGCTTATCAGAATAATACCACCAGTCACTTTTTGATCGACTTACGAAAGCTTGCATCTCAACTTCTCGTGAATAGGAAGAAGTTTGCAAATATTCTCCTCAATAAAAATGTTGTTGCCGAAGATGGAAAATTTTACCACATCTTGCCCATATGAAAACATACAAAAGAGGACACAAACTCTGAAAAATAAAGTCAAAAATTCACAATTTATTGGACTTCAAATGAAAGATAGATATTTATAAATGAAGATGAATGATTCCGCTGCTTCAATGATATACAGAGCGGGTAAAGCACTGTTCCTACAATGTTTTAAAATCTAGCTTACAGGCTTTATTTCATATAATTTTCACAGCCGTTTGTACTGTAAATGATATTCGTGCCAAAAAAGTAGATTATGTGACGATACAGAATAAGCACTTTGATAACTTCAAAGGTGAGAGCATCCTACATGTATACTATTTTATTTCTGTGTGTAACTTATGGTTTAGGTTATTTCTACAAATAGTAAGTAGCTGTAATTCTATTCAGCTTAATGTGTGATTGACTTATTGAAGTTAAACACAATTTGGAGGAATCGCTGATTAACCTACATCACCATTTGGGCTGCTTAAAGAGGGAATTTTCCAGCGTTCGACTAATCGCTTGTCCAGAGGTCCAGGACAACTAATATTTATGTCCAGACAAGTTGATTTACAAGTCAATATGCCCGCCGGGCAACCACAACACAACAGAAGGCATAACTGAATGCAGCCGGAAAAAATAACAGTACACAAAGTCAGCATGCAGTACATCAGTACAACACAACACAACGCAACAGAAGGCATGACTGAGTGAAGGCAGATATCGTTTTCAAAATCGCAAGAGAAAAAAAATTGGGGGAGCAAGTGTATTTTGACCCCGGACAACCATTTTTGCTTATGTGTCTGCCCGGCAGGCAAGTTAATTTTTGAGTAATTTGTCGAACGCTGGAATCTCTTCATAAGAAAATTGCTTGACACGGTGATTTGTCGAACACTGGAATCTCTTCATAAAAAAATTGCTTGACACGGTGATTTGTCGAACGCTGGAATCTCTTCATAAGAAAATTGCTTGACACGGTGATTTGTCGAACGCTGGAATCTCTTCATAAGAAAATTGCTTGACACGGTGATTTGTCCAACGCTGGAATCTCTTCATAAGAAAATTGCTTGACACGGTAGCAAGAAATCTGTTACATACCAGCGACATCACTTCTGCTGTGGATGCTGATTGGCTTATCATGTAATATGATCAGCCAATAGAAACGCTGATTTCTATTGCATACTTTTCTTCACATTAATACGAGAACTGGCCTACAAACACTAAATAAAACTTATCAAAAGATGCTTGATCAAATAAAAACCTTAACTTGTCAAATGTTTCAGTCATCACGTCTATGATTTTTGCTTTTTTACTTATAATTCAAAGAAAGTTCACATACAAACACTCTTTTCCGCATACTGTAAGTACCCATTATTTTGTAATTTACTAGATTTTGGAAACACTACACTTAACGTATCTATTCTTTGTTTAATACCATAGTAAACGGGGCAACACTAATGTAACTATAATGAGCTAATCTTGGTCGGCACATGTGAAGGTCAACAATGCACAATGGCTTGGGTGCAATGATGATGTAGGTGTGCACCATCTTAGGACATTTAGATCTCTTTGGTGACTTTGAAAAGGCCATACAAATATGAATACAGAAGTAGTTTGTTTAAAACTTCAAGACAGAAATGGTCTAACTTCAGCAAAATGCCAAATAAGTGGAAACATTAAATCAAATTATTTACAAAAAATATTACAAATTTCATACGTGCTTCGAGGTCAGAAAGATATTCCTTAGATCTCTTTAATATACACTGCATTTTAATTTCATGGTGCTGAACACAAAATTACAATTATGTGGGCAAACAATCATGCAACTTAAGTCCAGAGAGCCATAGGGAATTTGACGCTTGGGCCCCACATGCAGTGGTGGCTCTAGAAACTTTCCAACAAGGAGTGCAAGTAATCCAACAAGGAGTCCAACAGGGAGGTCCAAGCTAAATATCAATAATACTTTGGTGCGTAACGCCATCCAAAGAGATGAACCAATTGACTGGGGGCCAGGAGGCCACCAAGGGCCCCCGATCAGGATCCAGGGGTGAAACCCCAGTGGGGGTCCTCGTGTCGAAGACCCTGACCACAGAGAGATTTGGAGGTTTACAAATTAAATTGTTTTTAGACCAAGATTTCATGTGATTGCAATCACAATAACTGTAACTAAAATCACACAATCTTCTAAGTATTAGGGTTGGGTTGTACAGTATATGAAACTCAATACCAAAGATTATAGAGCTGCCAATTAAATTCCTCTACGTCAACCTACACTTTAGGTCGAATTTTGCTTACTGCACAGTCGTAATGCCAACGCATGTTGGTTTTCCCTACAGTCGGTGTTAACATTAACCTACTTCCACCTACGTAAAAGGTTGTCTCTAAAGACATGAAATTTATATATCGGAACAAATTTGTTGCGATGGGAGTCGTCAGGTGAGAGGGCCCATGATCGGATCAACAAGTTAAGATTTTTGCCCCCTGATGGCACCACTACTGCCCATATGTAACCAACATATTACAATATTATTGCTCGGGGTCCAAAAATCTCCATTTTTTGCTTTCCACCCTATGTCGTTGCACCACTGGAGTGGAAGTTCAATCTAGTTTTTGTAGGGTGTGTGTATTAATTCTAATAAACAAGATTTATTCACCAGGGACCATTAATAATACTAGAACACAGTACCAGACACAAACCACAATAAAAACTGTGGTTTCATATTTAAAGTTGTTGACATACCATAGTCCAATTTCATCATATTTGATCTACTTTTTAAATAATTTATAGAATCAGTTGTGTCATTTTGCAAACAAATGGCTGTTTTTAAGTCTAACATGGCTTTCA
The DNA here is from genome assembly GCA_020152595.1 of Chiridota heheva. NCBI lineage: Eukaryota > Metazoa > Echinodermata > Holothuroidea > Apodida > Chiridotidae > Chiridota > Chiridota heheva. The sequence goes on from JAIGNY010000733.1 coordinate 668,001, forward strand.
GAATAGATTCAAATTTTTCCCAATTTTGCACCTGAGGAAAATTTTTGAACATAAATGTAGAGATGGTTGCTAATCGAAACAAAATTTGAACGGCAAACTTTCTTCTTTTTTTTTATTAGCAAACTGCTATGCTACACCGGTTTAACATGGTGCTGCCTGAAGCCCACCTCTGCCCCTACTCCTCCTTTCACTATTACTTTAGTTTACAAAAACCTTCAGTAATCATTTCCTTTCTTGCAATTCACACACTTTAAATCAAATACCAAACTGTGTTCATACATCCTTGGTAAAACTACTACAACTTCCTGGTTTATTCCAAGCCTAGCCTAAATCATGTTCTGAAAATAAAAATATGACTAAGTCAGTGAGCTAAGTATTAAATTATAATAAGCCTCAGGCCTACAAGGAACTTTTTGAAGGATTCTGTGCCACCCAGGCCCGTAGGAGGTGTGTGATGTGTGTGTTCGCACTCCCCACCCCTCTTCCCCCCCCCCCACTCCTCTCTCCCTCCTTTCCTCACAGACCGCCAATGTAAACAAATCTCATAATACCTCCCAACAATTCATGTGATTTAATTTTTTTACAATGGAAACGCACCCTCCATGGAAAATCCTAGTACTCCCTGTAATACCATCGGACTGATGCCAGCCGTGTTAGTATTGCAGCTGTTTAATGGCTGGCTGACCGTCTGAGGCAATCCCAGTGTCAACCCATACTGAGGGATGTGTAGAACTCCTGGCTAGACCTAGGCCTATGCCATGGGATCGTGCCAAGAACAAGATTGATATTATTTTCAACAGAATATCACCAATCTAACTAAACAAGTTTTCCACAAAATAAAACACAAATTATTGTATTATAAACTAATTTCGTAAGTGTATAAACACGATATCAATATTGATTTTCAAGGGACTGTATCTCTTTCCAAGTACCGGTCGGCGTCCGCTAAGTTATGCCTAAATTAATGGCTACCACCTTGCACCTCTAATCATCATGCGTGTAACTGTACACTTTCACACGTTGAAGTTTTGCAGTGTAACTTTCATCTTATAAACAAGTTCATCAAAACATCTTGAAACTTTACGAAGTATGAAAAACCCTCTTCAACTTACCTATTTATCACATCTGAGGTAAATCAGATTGAAAAAATATCAAAATGAGTGGATATTATGACCTTCTCACGTTTCAAATTATTTCTTCGCCGCCATAAAGCCACTAAATTAGTGGGATCATAGAATATCTGACGTAAGGTATTGTTTTGCTAATTAAAATTTCTGGAGTCGTGACCACACAGACTTAAACGATGGCAATGGGTTGGCTTTCGCTTTTCAAGAGGACTACGGGGAATGAGAATAAGCATAGGCGCGGTCTCGTTGATTGTACGAAGGTTTCAGCAGATAATCAGATATCAAAATGTAATTTTAATACAACAATTTATTTGCGGTCACCGGCACTCACCGGGTCCATTAATTCATAGGCGTAGGAACAGGGAAGAAGAGGAAGGGGGAAAGGAGGGGGAAGGGGGGGAGGGGGACATGACTCCCTACCCAATATTGCAGTGACCTACAAACCTTGGTGGTGTAGTGCTTAGTGCTTTGTTCCCTTACCGCATGTCCCAGGTTCGAATCCCGGTGGGTCTGCAACCAGTGACTTCACAACTAGTTATCAATGGCTGTGCCCGTCTTGATATAATGTCTAATGCTAGCTGCTTTCGGGACGTTAAACATTTGCTATGCTATGCTATGCTACATGATGCCCCCAGCTAAGCCCATTTTTAACCATTGAACAATGTTGTAGCATATCTTTGTGCCCTCCCCCTAATGAAGAACGTTCTTACACCTATGCATTAATCATGATGTACCCCTTTACCCCCACTTGAACAGTATATGTTTACGGAGGGGAAGGGGTGACCATCAGTTTTATATCCCGTACGAGTAAATATGAGTGGAAATTTTCAAAAGCGGCGACATAACTTACCCAACCGGGAAAGGGGTGCAACATTCCTAACCAAAATCTAGGACTTTTTTTCCCAGACAGATTCGGGTCATGCGGTTTTTATTTGACTACTTTTATGATAATGAGGGTAAAACGAATACTTACATCCATTTTTCATAATTGCATGGACAGTTCGAACATTATACAATTTACAAAACGTTATGATTAAAAGGTGGTCCCATGGCCCCCACTTTTCAAGATGTTTCCATCACTTTTCGCAGAAGGCACACTCTCGGTTTGAGAGCGGCTCGTCTTCTTCATATCACTACCCAACCGATGTCATAGAACACTATCAAACTATCGTACATTGTATTTCATTGCATTTGGCACCATAACCCAGTGTATTAAGAACAGATTTGGACAACCGGATTCTAAATAAACATATAATCCCATGCTTTTTTGTAAACTTTTGTTTGAAAGAGCATACTTTTAGAGTCAATTTGGTACACAAATCAGGTTGATATCGTATTCCGTTCAGGAGATATGGATGTTTAAAAATTTCTCAATTGCATTTTAAAGTGTTTGTACAGTATGATGAATTCGTGTTTGATGATGATAAAGGTAATTGCAAATGTTTATGTATTTCTTCGAACATGAATTGGTGGTTTCTGTATGATTAGAAACAATTTTCCAACAGTTATTGAAGTTGGGTATATTTATATATATATATATATATATATATATATATATATATATATATATATATATATATATATATATATATATATATATATATATATATATATATATATATATATATATATATATATATATATATATATATATATATATATATATATATATATATATATATATATATATATATATATATATATATATATATATATATATATATATATATATATATATATATATATATATATATATATATATATATATATATATATATATATATATATATATATATATATATATATATATATATATATATATATGTATATATATATATATATATATAATTAAATACCGAACTTTCATCAATTTGTTATTCTAGCAGGTTTCACTAATAAAAAAGGATAATAGATTTTAATGAGATACATACACTTTGTGGAAGAATGTGTTGCTGTGATGTCATACTGAGCCTTTTCCAATTCGTTTATTGGCTTTTTTGTGAACCTTCAAAATTTGAGTATCTCCTGATACATATCAACTAAATTGTTTTTAAAGTTGCTCTCTTTCTTATGAAACGTTACGAGAAAACATGGGAGTATTCCTTTAAGTGATACAAAGATCTTCAGCAATTATTATTCAAATCTATCCAGGGTGAGCCGTGCGAGACAGAACTGGAATTGGTCACCAGAGCAGGGACCGCGGAGCAATTTTTAAAGTTGGAGGGGGCGCTGAGGAAAATAAAAGGCACCATCACTATCATGATAAACCCTGTACTAACTTCCAATCATATTGGTACATATAGTCTTAGGCAGAAGCGTAGGAAGAAGGGTAACCTCTCAAGGTGTGGAGCAGGGGAGAGGGATAAGTACCATCACTGACGTGGCTGCTAATCGATAAATTTCTGTCATTTTCGGGCACACTCTTTACAATTTTTCGCAGAATTTTTTGACAATTAAAGAAGTGAGGGATGTATATATATATACATATATATATATATTTATATATATATATATTATATATATTTATATATATTATTATATATATATATATATATATATATATATATATATATATATATATATATTATATATATACGTATTTATATATGTATATATATATATATATATATATATATATATATATATATATATATATATATATATATATATATATATATATATATATATATATATATATATATATATATATATATATATATATTTATATATATATATATATAAATATATATATATTTATATATATATATATATATATAAATATATATATATATATATATATATATATATATATATATATATATATATATATATATATATATATATATATATATATATATATATATATATATATATATATATATATATATATATATATATATATATATATACATATATATATATATATATATATATATATATATATATATATATATATATATATATATATATATATATATATATATATATATATATATATATATATATATATATATATATATATATATATATATATATATATATATATATATATATATATATTATCCTTCATCACCTTTTGTAAAACCTTTGTTTGTTTGTTTTTTCCTCTGTCAATGTTGTCTAAAATTATAGAATTGGACTTCGGGCCAAATTTGATAGAACTTTGTCACATCCCGAATCATCATGTATCTAGAAAAGACATGAAATTCACAAGAAGCTGAATTTAAAGAACAGAATTTGAAGAATTATGTAAAGATTTTAAGATGTGTTTCTATCATTATATCACAAATTCCAGACAAATTAACCAATCGAGAAACTTTCTTTAGTCATAACCTAAAAACTAAATTAGATTTTTTTACAAATTTTAAAAACTATTCTACTCAGAATTCCATATTCTTTTACATACCTAATATCTAGATGTCCATGGTCCTTCAATGATTCAGTCCATCGAAAATTAATTTGGTCGTTTTTTTTTTTTTTTGTTCGGTTTGGCCGATTTTCAATGGATGTTTGGCCGGTAAATTTGTGGCAAACCAGACATGACCCGTTCGTTCTGTGAAAGCGAATCTCATAAAGCTTTAAATATCGCTGAAAGTCAAGATACCCCATTTCATTTTTGCCTACCTACTGTGGTGTAGCGGTTATCGTACCTGTCTACAGACCACGAGGCCCTGGTTCTAGTTTGGCTTGGGTAGACACGCCAGTGCACCACAACTGGTTATCAAAGGCCGTGGACATTGACTTGGTTGTCGATGTTATGTCTTTCCGTACGTCGTACATGTGTTCTCGTCCGGGTCGTATTAAGCGTTTCGTGATAGCATTGTTACTATCATAACCGATACGCAGGCGACAACCCCGTCATTATAATTGTGTGTTCAACTCTCTCTCTCTCAGATACCCTAACATATGTTCAAGCAGACACAAAAAAAAAAAAAAAAAAAGGGCGCCATTTTCATTTTTCTTTTTGGCTTTTCAATATTTCCTGGCCATGGACTGATAGTCCTCACTAGATCCATCAAACTTTCTGCCAGACAAAATTATGTCTCTTTGGTAGCTATATATCGATTTTTCTTGCACTTTGCACTTGCAGTGGTACACGTTAATCAAATGGGAAAGAAAAATCAAGGAGGACCAAATCCTTATAGGATAAAATAAAGATGCATAAACTACAAATGTTTCAATATTCCATTACTATTTACAATTTTACAGCTCACTAAGTAGGATTTTTACTCACTTTTGAAACTGAATTTATAGCATGCATGTATACTTTCCAATACCAGTATATATAAAGCCAATAATTTTTCTGTAGAAAAAACTTCATGCAGAAAGTGTTGTCGTTCCAAAATTGGAACTTTTAAAAAACTAACGTGAAAAAACTTTGGTAAATTGCTTCAAAATTATACGGGATTAATATTAAAACTGGTTGTTGCACACTTACATCAGAAAAAACTTTGAAAGCTTGCATAGCTCGTTACAAAGAACACATTTCAAAAACAGCAAGAACAACATTACATGGAAACAGAAATAGATGAATTACTATAGTAGTGGCTTAAGAAGGTAGTCGACATGGAGAAGGGGAGGGGGGAAGGGAGGGGGTACTTTGCCCTAATCCAAAACTACAAAATCGTATGGGTCTCTTATGTCCAACAAGTATTTGTAAATGGGACGGCGAAAATGAAGGATATTTCCGGAACTTGAAGCAAGTTTCACGAAAATAAAGGAAAATTCCTGAAACTTGAAGAAGATTTCCTGGGTCTCCAGTTTCCCGAAGAATAAATACGGAGGGAAAATAAATTGTTAAATAATATGTTAGAGGCGTAGAGCCTTCGGTGAGTCCTCTGGCGCGTTTTTAGCGGATTTGAAGTCTTAAAATAGGATTCAGACACCAAATCATCATCATGATCCATCAACTACGGTCGAGATCAAAGATACTCTGATACAGTTCTTTAAATCTGAGTCCATCCATGTATGTCTAGATTATTGTCTGGATACGTGAGTTTTCACCTCCCTAGCTTTTGCTGAGCATGGTAGCCTCCAGTATAGAATGTCAGATGTTAACTGCTTCTTATCCTGAAGCAGCGTCCAGCACAGTTAGTAAGTCTCCGAGCAACAATTGTCTATACACCAAAACGCTTATTTTTTTGATAACCTAAAAACTGTTGGAGTAATTCTTATTTTATTGGGGCCAATAGACTGCTAGAGGTCGGGACCCATTGCTATAGCCGGCAAGGACCTCGAGCATTATACCACTGATCATTGGCGGCCAAAATGGCACTCGTCCCCTAATAACATTAATAGGGGACTTGGTCCCCGCCGTTCCTACGCCACTGTATCCAAGGGCGTCGTTTGGCCATTTTGAGAGAGGTCAAGAATCGGAACATACGACGCAATTTATACAGCATCTGCCACTTAGTTTAGTGATGATATTGTAGAACTTATCAAACTTACCTTATTATCTTATCACCACATATACATATATGTGGGGATGAGATATTGTAGTCACTTTGCTGTATAGGCAAATAACTGCCTGTATCTCCTACACTACATGCTCCCCTTGTAATCAGGGGGCCGGTGGGGCCACGGGGCTGGTGGGCCTACCTGGGGTCTCATACGATGACCTCATATTAGGGGTTAGGGTCATACATTTTTGGAACGGGACAAAAGTTGGTGATTTTTGCATTTGTGTTTGTGTGGGGGGAGGGGGAGGAGGACATGTGTGCGTATGCATCAATTAATTTTGTGTCGCTTATAAATATAAAAAAAAACTGTAATACACACATGAACCAAAATTGGTGGACGGGTACCCCTGACTCGAAACTTTTGTCTCCTAGGTTTTGAGGTACAAAGGTCACAGATCAAATGGGACGAGTTTTTTGGTGATGGCTGTATCTTTTGAAGGAATTACTTAATATCTTTACAAATTGCATAGGTGGGTAGGGTTTAACATCCTAACAAAACTTTAAAATAATTGGAGGTCAAAAGGTCAAAAAGCTATTGACCTTTTTCATCATTTCCCCTATAGTTATGGAATGGTACGTGTGACGTGAGCATACAGTACGATAAATGTGGACAATTTCAAGTCATTTTAGTGGTCAGAGGTCAAATATGTGATTTTGGGGTTAATTGTGTGCTAAATTGTACAATTTGTGTACCAATTTAAATTCCGAAAGTGCAAGACCTATACCAACCCTATGTTGTACCATGATACCTTGGTACATGAATTTGTGTCCCATAGACTCTGGGGTCAAAAGGTCACAGGTCACAAAGCTATTGACTTCTTTTCACCATTTCTTCTATACTTATGTAATGGTAAGTGTGACGTGAGCATGAAACAGATGAATGGTGTCATACAGTGGGGTGTAATAAATGTAAGAACAATCAGATCTTATTTCAGTGATTAGGGTCATGGGTCAACATTTTTGCGCCATTTTTAACTCAAAAATACAAGACCTATACCAACCCTATGTTGTAACATGATACCTTGGTACATGAATTTGTGTCCCGTAGACTCTGGGGTCAAAAGGTCAAAGGTCTGTTTGTACTTCTATGGGCAGTACATGTCCATCAACATGCCTAAAGAAAGATAGTCAAGCTTGTACTTGCTTGTACTCTAGCTCGCATGGGCACTGCAATCCATCAAAAGTCACAGTGCTATAGTGACCCTGTTAGCTATGTCTACCACTATGTTGTACGCTTAAGGTGATGAGATCAGCAACTCCATGGATTGTTTTCTTGTTTCATTGTTTGTCAATTATGAAACAAAAATAATAAGAGACAAGATAGAATGTGTGATAAATAATGTTCCTTCATCTGTTCATCTTCAATTCCCTGAGCATGAGTACCAACACTTGCTATGAGATCAATTCTTTCCAAGATTTGAACTTGCTTAATTTAGAACAATATAAGAGAGTGAAGGGACATAAGTTAAGTTTACATCTTAAAAAAAATATCCTTCAAATAGCTGGTATCAACTGTATACCTTAAATCCAATGTGTAATTCTTTTTTTTAATTTTGATTTAGTATTCATTATTTTAGGGATTTTTTTAAAACGTTGCACAAATTTCCAATGATTTACAAAATTTTCCAATAATTTTGTCGCAAGTTTCCTTCAATTTTATACTAAAAATTTCCAAATTTTACGTCCCAAGCGGAAGGAGGAGACACCCTTCCCCTCCCGTTTCCTATCATGAGTGGCCTACGCCTATGGGTACAGTTTCCGGTAAAGTTACCGTTTGCCCCGTTGAATTATACCTCGGCCCCACCTTGCGCAGGTGAAGCTGAAAACAAATTATATGACAAAATTGGGGATGTAGTGAAGTACATTTCAGCCCCTCCCTGCGCTTTTTGCGGATGGAGATCCCTGCACTTTCTTTTTCTTTTTGTGGCGGAGGCTCCCTCCACTTTTTGTGGCTGAGGCTCCCCCGTTTCTTACGCATAAAGTCTGCTGCAATCATTATTTCATATGAAAGAGGAAAAATCTAAACCAACTGCCAAAACCAGCAAGTCAAAAACTTATTCCTATCTCAAGTTATTTATGTTTTAAATCGACACATGGGGGCTGCCATTTTTTTCAATTCTGTATTAAAATATTGTGCATGATGACATAAGTTCCCCAATAGGCACATAAGGATTACAATGTTGTTTTTTTATAAATGTGATTAACGTTTTTCTTCCAAATTGATGTGACACAAAGTTTTAGCAGCATGTTTTAATAAATTCGAGTGTACACATGAATTTCCTTGACCCTTACAAAAGAAAAACAATTTTTCACAAGCTAGAAAACTTGAGGTAGATTATAAAGAATTACAAAGCATTCCAACATCCTGCTGGGCTGATGACATCCTAATCTACATATTTTGAAATCAAAATGGCAGCTCCTATGGTACTATTGATTAGTAGTAATAAAGTTTTTAAAAAGTACAAAAAATGTGTTAGATTGCTTCAGGAGTTATGAAACTTGGTCAGTGCATTTGTTATTTTAAATTCTATTATATGAAATAAGGATTATGTCAGACTTTATGTCTCCTTTAACTTGCCTTGTCCGTGCTCATCTAATATTTCCCATCTCCTTGCTCCCTTAACATCCTGCCGAAATACTTCTTCAGTTGTAACTTAAAACTTGTTTTGGCACTTCTTTTGTTTTGACACAATGGACAGGAAACAAGACTTTCATCGACATCAAAATGTTTCGTTCAAAGAAAATAAACCAATTCATAGCAGAAGATTAGTCTTTGCCCACGTCCAGACACCACGTGTACAAATAACATTCCTTCTTTTCATATGCAAATCAGCTTCTTTTTGTTATGTAAATAAAGATCTAATTTTAACCAAACGACTGTCCTTGCCACAGGTGATGCTGAGATTGCAAGCGCGTGTCTAAACCATGTCCAAGCTGCCAAGACAAAAGATACATATTTCTGTACTACTGGCTTTCATAATCACATATACAGAGAACATTTCTTTTTCAGGATAATAGTTGAAAACAAATATCAAAACCTCATCAGTAAATATGTATATATTTTTTTTAGAACGTGACATTTTTAGTTAAACAGTTTTGAATGTTTACATAAATTCGGAGTATTATATTAAAAAATGTTACAAATAAACAATAATAATAATCATGATGATGATGATGATGATGATGATGGTGATGATGATGGTGGTGGTGATAATAATAATAATAATAATAATAATAATAATAACAACACAGCTATGATAGGGCAGGGCCTCGTTTAAGGAATTTTCACTCCAAACATTTGGAAATTCGTCACCTATACAGATTCCCTGTTTGCAATCAAGGTTTTTTTTTCTTCTTTTGGATGGGGGGGGGGCCAAGGGGTTGCCAAAATTAGTTGCACCAGATTGTTTACAACGTGTGCGCTTAATGGCCCACTTAAGGGTCATTGGTGGGGTCCAGAACGAAGCCCTAGTGGAGGTCCAGGGGGCTTAGGAAGCTCTAAGATTTAAGTTAGGACATTTTGTAGGTTGAAAATATTCCATTTTAATGATATATCTTCTATTTTTATCATACAGTCAAACTTTTTTCCACGCCATCCACTCTGCCAACCACTGAAGGAAAATAAGAGAATAACTTGCATTGGGGGTTGATACAAAATATAGTTTAGGCTACCTGTATAAGAAACTTGAACTGCATATTGGGGAAATTATTAACATCAAATTAAAAAATTGGGTAATGACTAAAGAAAAATTAGGTACATTAAAGAAATTTTTGGTTAAATTATAGAAATATTGGGTAAAATTTTAGAAAATGTAGCAATATTTCCCAGAAATTGAAGAAAAATCCCAAAAATGAGGGAAATTGATGAAAATTTTCCGAAAATTGTCGAAAAAAAAAAAAATTGAAGAAAATTTCGCAAATGAAGGAAATTGAAGAAAATTTGAAGAAAGTTATTCATCAAAATAAAGTTTTCTAGAAAAATATGATTAAATCATTTGATATGTGTGCCGCCAATGTATCACTTGAATACCTTGAATTTACCTTAGTTTTCCACTTTTTGCCTTTTTTTTTTGACACAAAATTGTGGAGGGGGGTGGGGAGATGCACGCGCACACGAATGTAACGACGAGTGAAGCTGAATACATACGTTAGGTCTATTCTTATAGCGCAAAAAACATATGAAATAAAAGTGCATAGCATCGGTGGCACGTGTGTAATTGGATGGGATACCCAATCAGGTGTCTGCCCACTGGTCCGAAGGTCCATTTAGTCCGAAAGTTCAATAGTCTGAAATAAAGGCCCACTATAGTCTGAAGGTTCAATAGTCCGTAAGAAAAAGACCACTAGTCTAAGGGACTATCTGACTACCGGGCCTTCGAACTATTGGGCGTTCGAATTATTGGGCCTTCGGACTAGTGAATCTGTGGTATGTGCAAAGATGCTTGCTTGACAATAAATAGAAGGTGATCTGGAATGTTTAATTTAATCTTAACCCACCCCTCCCCACCCCTTCCCAACCCCTAATTTCCTACTTTAATTGAAAAATATATAATTAAAATACGCTTAGCTGTTTGATGCCATTCGAAATTAAAAGCCAGTTTTCTAGTGGGAATGGGTGTGACTAAAACGAAGCCCGAAGATGGAAGACTTTTAAAATCTTTAAAAAGAAGACCTCTAAAACGAAGGCCGAAGACGGAAGACCTAAAACATATTTATTCTCCACTTATTACTTATTCAGAAACTGAATTTGCACAGGACTTCATTAATTTTTTCGCATTTTTACATAAAGATTGAAATTTATAGCGAAAAAAAAATGGTTAATTTTTAAACATTTTTTTACCTCCTGAGAACAGTAGAAAATAGCCAAAACACATTTTTAACTCTTTTCCAACAATTTTGTAATTAGTTTATATGTCAACTTTTTAAATCTTTTTGAAAAATCAGTCAATTTTTCATCATTTTCAGACTTAATGGGTTTTTTCAAGGTCTTCCGTTTTGGTATTTTGTTTTAGCAATATAGGCAAATCTCTCAAATGAAGACCTCAAAAATGAAAAAAAGGAAGATCTTTGACAATAAAAAAAAAAACGTTCCTCGTTAATTCTCATCACTAAAGGAATATAAAATTTGTACTTCCCACTTTCTTTCTTCAAGTGACTTATCACTTGATATAATAGAATTCCCTTCATTGAAATTTAAGAATATTGTGACATCTTCAAAAAATAATTACTAAATTTAATATTCGATCTCATCGGTATTATCCTTTCCTGATCAAAGGTATATGGACAGGATTGATAGATTTATCCAGAAAAAGAACTGAAGAATGTAAAATTCTGAGCAGAACAGTCTTTAATCGGCCACAATAGCATGGGTGGGGGAAGGGAGGAGGGGGGCACTTCCATATGTAAGGTACATGTACCGCCCGAGTGTGCCTATTTTTGCCCCATTTTCGTAGTACAGGTGTTTTATTTTACTATAAAAAAATAAATTAATAGAATTGTACTAAATTTTTTTTAGTAACATTTTTTTGTCTTTCTTCATCATTTTTATAGTGCAGGTACCAAAAAATGTGGTTTAACTATGTGAATTTTGTACTGCTGGTTCATTTTACAATGTTTTCATATGCTCATACTCATACTGCAGTTATCAAAATTGACTTCTTTCACACTGCAGGTATCAAAATTGTATAATATTATACTGCAGTCACCAAAAAATATGTCATACTGCGGGTATGCTTTTCGGTTGGTGGGTTGCACACCGCCTACCACTTTTTAAGTGCCCCCCCCCCCTCCCTTCCCGGGCAATGGCACTTAAAAGTTTTTAAGTTAACAAATCAAAAGTTCATAGAAATTTTCAGCATGTGCAAAAGTGATGTATGGAAAGGAATACAGCTAAAATTATTTCTTATAATTCTTTCTAAAATGACACAACAGTGTTAACATGCTGTAAAATAAACAATTCTTTTCCGATTTTGATGTGACTTTTTTCAATGTCTTTGGTATATTTTAAACCATATAAGCTGATGTTTTTGCTACGTACCAGTCCATATACATTTAGCTAGATGCAAAACCAAAGTCCTGAAAATAACAAAAGTCGATTAAAAACTAAAAAATTTAAGTTTTAGCATTTTTATGCAAATTTTGGATGCACAAATGGGCAGATCCCTCTACTTTCTTTTGTAAATCTTCTGTTTTTAAACTTTTTAATCCTATGCTGGAATTTTGAAAAGGTACAGCAAATTCTGACAAAAAGAATTCAAATCTTAACCATCACCATATAAGTCAAAAAAATGCACCGAAATGCTTTTGCTTTTCTACATAATTCTTCCCTTAATTTCTTCCTTTCAAAATTCCTTCTCAAGCTTGAAATTAGTAGGGAAAAAGGTAAAGATCAAATCACCTTCAATAGAATTAACTTGGCTTTTTTCCAAGAGAAATGGCAGAGGGTTCAAAAACAATGGATTTACATAAGAGAATAGAAATTGTGTCTCATTCCTACATCACAAAGAGTAATACAAAAATGTGCATATTTGCACAAAATTCTTTAAGAAAAAAAAGCTGTAAAATGGCCAATTAATATCTGATTTTTTTTTTTTTTTTTTTTTTGTTGCTTTCTTGATGTTTGTTTTTTGAGGGGGATTATTAACTGATTTTGATTAGTTTTTTTTTTGCTTTCTTGATGTTTTTTTTTGAGGGGGAGGAGGGAAGGGGGGGGTAGTGAGGAGGAGGGAGGGGGGAGTGGGGAGGAGGATTTAAAATCAATTTAGCTAATGTCGCCTCTACCTGTCCATATACCTTTAAAGTTTGCTTTGTCCAAAAATAAATGAGCAACTATCCCCAGTCCAGATTGCCTACAGTTTTGTTTCTTGCTTGAAAGATCTACTGCGCTATTTTTTGATTGAGAGAAGTTATTATCATGATTTTGGCGCAGTTGTACTTCTAGGCGCATACTTTTGATTCTAGGCTCACATCTCTCAATAAATTTTAGTTTTCTTCATTAAAAAGCCTAGAAAAGTCAAGTTCTTGATAGCGTTAGTTCAGGAAAACTTCTTCATATTGCAACTTCAGCTTTTTGTTGAACATTTTAGTATTATTTCGACTATCAAATTTAAGATTACTGGTGCACATTTTCTAGACATTGGCACAGATTTGGTAGATCTTGGCGCACATTTTCTAGACATAGGCGCACATTTTGGAGTAAAAAAACTATTATCTTCCGCGCACACTTTGCAAACTATGCAGTCTGGCCTACAGTCCCTTTGCCTTAAGAAAATGTTGTTGGGTCGGTGAGGGAGATCAATAGCAGAGTCGGTGAGGGAAATCAATAGCAGGGTCTGTGAGGGAGATCAATAGCAGGGTCGGTGAGGGAGATCAATAGCAGGGTTGGTGAGGGAGATCAATAGCAGGGTTGGTGAGGAGATCGGTGAGGGAAATCAGTAGCAGAGTCGGTGAGAAATCAATAGCAGCAGTCGGTGAGGGAGATCAATAGCAGAGTCGGTGAGGGAAATCAATGAGGGAGATCAGGGTCGGTGAGGAGATCAATAGCAGGGTCGGTGAGGGAGATCAATAGCAGGGTCGGTGAGGGAGATCAATAGCAGGGTCGGTGAGGGAGATCAATAGCAGGGTCGGTGAGGGAGATCAATAGCAGGGTCGGCGAGGGAGATCAATAGCAGAGTCGGTGAGGGAAATCAATAGCAGGGTCGGTGAGGGAGATCAATAGCAGGGTTGGTGAGGGAGATCAATAGCAGGGTCGGTGAGGGAGATCAATGGCAGGGTCGGTGAGGGAGATCAATATCAGGGTCGGTGAGGGAGATCAATAGCAGGGTCGGTGAGAGAGATCAATAGCAGGGTCGGTGAGGGAGATCAATAGCAGGGTCGGTGAGGGAGATCAATAGCAGGGTCGGTAAGGGAGATCAATATCAGGGTCGGTGAGGGACATCAATGGCAGGGTCGGTGAGGGAGAACAATAGCAGGGTTGGTGAGGGATCAACTGTATATTATCCCCCAGAAAAGGAATGTAGGGAAAGGCTGCAAGTCCATGAACTTTGTTCATGCACTTATTTCATATTCAAAATTAAGGAGAAAAGATTAAACAATTCAATGCAATATTTTACTTTAAAATCTAAAACAATTAAATTTAATGAGAGGAGCTGGCAGCCGAAAAGTGAGGGTGTATTTAAGTCGAGTCTCATAATAAATTGAGTACCCCACTTGCACCCAGCGGTACGGAATATCATAAACATTACTAAATCCCGACCAGAGTACTCAAAATTTGTAATGTTTTCCCATTGACTTTTTGGAATTTGGTCACTTGTGCACGATGGGTGAAAATTTATGTAAAAACAGACCGTGATGAGACTTCTATTAGTTAAAATCTACATAAACTGGCAAAAGCTAACGCCCTCACTTGTCAGCTGCCAAATCCTTTAAGTGAGAAAAGTATTTTCCCCGTGAAAAGTATAAGAACCCTCCCTCTATAAAGTGTCAATTTGACCATGTCCGTTTTTCATAGGATAATTTACACTGAAAATAGGCGTGTCCCTCTCATCCAATCACATTGCAGAAAACAAACGTAGATGTGGATGAATAAAGCATAACCACTATCCTTCTCAGATACTAGTGCACTTTTTCTTTGTAAACAAATATGCCTACCTGTTCATAAACCATTAAAAATGAAAACAAAACACAACAAACAAGTTGCTTTTACAATTTATTTGTGTCAAAATACCAAAATGCAAGCAAATTAGGTTATGTTATAACAATTGAATCTTTTCAGGTAATTTACAGAACTCTTTAATGTATTCAGATTTACAAAAAATTTCCATGAGGAAAAAAGCATAGATAATTATGAAAACACAATAAATACCAAGTTTATAATGCCAAGTTCTTAACTTGCAAAGTAAACAAAGAACTCAACAGTAAGCTGAAGGTATCAGGCAAAAGCTAGACAA
Organism: Chiridota heheva; assembly: GCA_020152595.1. Classification (NCBI taxonomy): domain Eukaryota; kingdom Metazoa; phylum Echinodermata; class Holothuroidea; order Apodida; family Chiridotidae; genus Chiridota; species Chiridota heheva. The sequence continues at coordinate 683,535 of JAIGNY010000733.1, forward strand.
AAAAAAAGGTAAACAACAGGAAAATTTACTTTTAAAGCACACCTTAATACTTTGCAATTAAAACAAAAGATTACCTAAATCTTACATATCTTAAAATTCTATTATCTTCTTTCAAGCAAACACATCTCACAATTCTGTTATCTTCTTTCAAGCATACAGATCTTACAATTCTGTTATCTTCTTTGAAGCATACACATTTCACAATTCTGTTATCTTCTTTCAAGCATACATATCTCACAATTCTGTTATCTTCTTTCAAGCATACATATCTCACAATTCTGTTATCGTCTTTCTAGCATACAGATCTTCAATTCTGTCATCTTCTTTCAAGCATACACATCTCACAATTCTGTTATCTTCTTTCAAGCATACAGATCTCACAATTATGTTATCTTCTTTCAAGCATACACATCTCACAATTCTGTTATCTTCTTTTAAGCATACAGATCTCACAATTGTTTAAATCTTTCAAGCATACACATCTCACAATTCTGTTATCCTATTTCAAGAATAAAAAACCCACAATTCTGTTATGTTCTTCCAAACTTACATATCTAACAATTGCTATTTTAGATCAAGCTCTTTATTGCTCATTGGTGTTTCATTTGTTTTATTCAGTACAAAACACTAAATGCACCACTATGAACTGCATTACCAGTAGCATAAGGTACAAAAACTAACATAATGCACAATGAACCGCACAATGTACAATGAACAGCGACATGTACAATGAACGGCACAATATACAATGAACAAACGGCACAATGTACAATAAACAGCACAATGTACAATGAACAGCACAAAGTACAATGAACCGCACAATGTACAACTAATAGCTTAATGTACAAACAGCACAAAGTACAATGGACAGCATATTGTATAATGAACTGCATAATGTACAATAAATAGCACAATGTACAATAAATAGCACAATGTACAATAAATAGCACAATGTACAATAAATAGCACAATGTACAATGAACAGCACAATGTACAATGAATGTACAATGAATAGCTTCATGTACATAGAGCACAAAAGTACAACGGACAGCATAATGTACAAATGGTCAGCACAATGTACAATGCACCACATAATGTACAATACACCACATAATGTATAATACACCACATAATGTACAATGCAATGCAAAAAGATCTATGCATTACAGGCAACACAAAGTTCTCCAAGCACAATGGGCACCTGCATTGAACCCTTACTCCACGTACATCAGACTACTCAACTGTAAATGAGTACCAGCGTTTCTAAAATTCAACACATAATAAACTAGTCTTTTTAAGGGAGTGAGTACTTGGCTCTAATATGGTTGCACCATGAGGATAAGCACTGGCTCATAGGCATTCATCACTCGAAAGGGTTTAATTTAAAAGTACTCCAAGCGCAATGCACTGCAATCAACAGAATGCACCCAATGCATGAAATGAAGTACAATCTCTGAAAGTGCAGAATTTCCAATAGAACAAGAGTAGCCTAAATTTCACTTAACAGATAATACAAACAACAAATGTGTATGCTTTAATTTTTCAGTCAACATAACCTCTTGTAACATAAACATTATACCATAAAAACAATTAACAAAAGTTAAAGGGGCACTCGGCTGAAAATTGAGGATGTATTATTATTATGGAGTCTCTAGATAATTCTAACACACTTTCCTTGCATGTGATAGTACTGATAACCTTTAATATGAATGTTCAAATCATCCGTAAGTATCTCTAAAAAATACTTTATTCATTTTTCAGCCACATCTGCATGTTAACCGAGACCTCTGTTATTTCAAAAGACAACCTGCATAGGAGAGAAGCACATTGGCTCTAGCAAGTCTCATTCCAAAGGTACAAGTTTGATACCAGGCACTGCTCCTGCATTATGTTCTTGATCAAAGCATTTAAATCCGCTTGATTCAGTCTACAGAGCTGTAGGTGAGTGTACGAATGAAATAAACCTGGTGTACCATCTGAGAGAGTGTCGGAATCTCTTGTCTGCATACATTACAAACCGGGGTAAGCACTAGCCTTAATGGCGTCAAGAATTTAACCGTTTCTTTTTAATAAACATAAAAACCATTTCTTTTTGATAAACATAGGAACAGCCCTATTTAGCTATTGTTGTTCTACGCATTAGTCTCTTATGGGCCTTCATTGCTTCAATGATTTAACCATTTATTCTAATAAACATAGGAACCATTTAAACATTCCATTTTAATAAATATAGGAGCAGCCCTATTTAGCTACTGCTTTTCTAAGCACTAGTTTTATGGGCCTTCATGGCTTCAACCATTTCTTTTGAATAAACATAGGAACAGCCCTATTTAGCTACTGCTGATCTAAGCAGTAATCATATGGGCCTTCATGGCTTCACGGATTGAACCATTTCTATTTAATAAACATAGGAACCATTTAACTATTCATTTTTAATAAACATAGGAACAGCCTATTTAGCTACTGCTGGTCTAAGCACTAGTCACTAGTTTTATGGGCCTTCATAGCTCAAGAATTTAACCATTTCTCTTTAATAAACAGAGGATTCATTTAACCATTTATTTTGAATAAACATAGGAACAGCACTATTTAGCTACTGCTGGTCTAAGCACTAGTCTTATTGGCCTTCATGGCTTCCAGAATTTAACTATTTTTTTTTAATAAATATAGAAACCATTAACCATTCCTTTTTAATAAACATAGGAACCATTTACCCATTCCTTTTGAATAAACATTGGAAAGCCCTATTTAGCTACTGCTGGTCTAAGCACTAGTCTTATGGGTCTTCATTGCTTGGAAAAGAAGTTAACTTTTTCTTTTTTATAAACTAGGAACAGTGCTGTTTAGCTACAACTAATCTACTTTTCAGTGTATTGCTTGAGAATTGTAACCAAAGGTCATTAAGAACTATTCAATGCTAACAAAAATGTACTATCTACAAACTTAAAGGAAGAAGAACTACTGAATATTGAGCCACTGGATATTAAGCTGCTGGATATTAAGCTGCTGGATATTGAGCTACTGGATATTGAGCTACTGGATTTTTGCAAACAACTTTTTCATGTTTTTTCTGTATTCTGCACAGTACAGTTCCAACTTCTCTTATGTCCCTCTGTTTGCATGACTTGCTGATATCAGTCTTTCATAAAATCCTGATTTCTTGTTTTGTCCGTGCAAGTCTCATTTCATTTTCTGTACAATTGAACATCTTTGTATCATGAACATTCTCATTTGCATATATGAACGTATGTATTTATTTGTTCTACTGTACTACATGTACCGTGAAATGAAATAAATGGAGGGAAAACATAACAAAATAAAAAGGCTACAAACTTAAAAAGATTGAATTATATAATGCCTTCTATACCTAAAACCAGAATAACCAAATGAATTCAATGACCAATTGTAAGTTGTATACAAAAAGATTATGAAATACCACACACAATTACATTGTGAAGACCTTATTACAAAGCAAGCGTAATTACTCAAATCAAAAGAGATTTGAAAATCACAGAAATGAATTCGGAGGTCTATCAAGTAAGATAATTTTGAATCTATAACTTTCAATAGAGGTGCAGAGGTCAAGAAGCCGTGCTCGTATGCGAAAGTTACCGGGTTCAATTCCTGCCGCGAGAGCTACTGTGTCCTTGAGCAAGACACTTTACTCTACTTGCTTCAGTTCACTCAGCTGTGAAATGAGTACCAACACTGCTGGGGAGTTTATCTGTGATGGACTGGTGTCCCGTCCAGGGGGAGTAATGTACTCTCATCCACTTGTGGCATGGAAACTGGGGATAAGCACTGGCCCAATGAGTCTTCATGGCTCTAATATGGATTTAATGTAATATGCAAGCTTAAGAATTAGTCTCGGATATGAATGTTATTGAATCGCCATCCATTTAAAGTACAGATATGACAAGACATCTATAGGATATCTAGGCAATTCTCTCATATATAGTATACATAGTGCTTTTCTACACAAGTATGCATAATCAACATGCTTTACAATAGAAGCATTAAGGCTCATAGCTGCCACCACCACACAAGCTTGTACTATAAGTGCTCCCATCACTTATGCTGAGCACCAATGCAATGATATGTTGTACATTAACCACTCAACTGCGTACAATAAATATGTTGTTTGTTTGTTTGAGGGCTTAACGGCACCACGACAACGAAGGTCAAATTGTGCCTGATGTCCGTTATCCCTTAACTTTACACTACTGCGTAAGACGGATATATCAGTCTTATAATTTATGCACCGAACTACGTCACATTAAACCTAGAAAATCCCCGAAAAACCGTTCACTGTGCACAGCTAACATGCTACTTGCCTATTACCTTTACGCTAATGTGTAGGACGGACATATATGTCTTTATACTTCATGCATTGATTAGGTTACAAAATGATGTAAGATCTGTGGAATCACGCTTTGTTTACAATCACTCACAAGTTTCTCCTACTTGTGTATGGGCCACGTGGCTCTTATTTCTTGTCATAGATGTCATGTGTGTGCTTCTAGAGCTGTGAGAAACAACTTTGTGCCTCACCTTGCTTTGATATTTATCACACAAAGCTTGACTTTTCTACAAATGTGGAATAAGTTTGGATGGAAACTTGGTGAAAGCTGAGCAAAAACTATACAAATAAAAGTTACAAAAAGTTTCATTTACTTGTATTTTATTTTGAAGAAAAACCAAGAGAAAGATTATTATATCACTTTTTTGAAGTAAATATTTAGTTGATCATTTTTACAGTGTAAAGTGAAATTTGGCAAAATAGGCATTTTTGCAAAAACTAATTACGCAATGGGGTAAAAATTACAATTCCGCACTTATCACTGGTTAATCACTTCACACAGAAGTTCTGAAAAACAACTAAGCATGTTACTTATAAAATGAACATGGAAATAACATAGAAATATCTCAGAATGGTAATAATCTGATTTTCATCAATTCCTGGTAAACATAGCATCACACCCAAAGCATTTTGTTTGATAGTTTGTTTATTTAATTTCCTTGACAAAGAAAAAGGTATAATTTCAAGTAAAAAGTACACTGACTGTGAGTAGCCTGACTTTACTACACAAAATATTTCAAGAGCATTTCTTGGGTTTCATACGTCAAAGAAAGGTGCAGTGAGTCATGCTCTCATGCAAAAGGTCCTGGGTTCGATTCCTACCGAGAGCACTGCATTGTGTCCTTGAGCAAAGCATTTGCTTCAGTCCACTCACCTGTTGTAAAATGAGTACCAGTGCTGCTGGGGAGTAAATCTGCGATGGACTGGCGTCCCCTCTAGGGGGAGTCATGTATTCTCATCCGCTTGCGCCATAGAAATCGGGATAAAGCACCGGCCCTATGAGCCTCATGGCTCGTATGGATTTAGCTTTTTAGCATACGTCAAAACTAATTAAATTGATAGCAAATAGTACCATATCTTATATATTCTGAAATATACTATTACTTAACAGAGTAAGACCAATTATATTCATATCAAATATCACATCTAACAGTGTAAAACATTCAAAGCGTAGGTGATTGGATAATCACTGGGTGGTGATCATATGTAAATCTTAATTTCTTTTTAATACACAAGCATATGAAAACTAATATCAAACTAACAACTTCCAAAAATGGAATCCTCTTTCCCAATTAAAAGACCTTTCTCTTAGCAATAACATTCTTACTAGCTGCGAAATATAACTATTTTTTTATTTTATTTTTCATTCAGAGACGTTTGTGTGTAGAAAGACATTTGTAAAACCTAGTAGTTCTTGTAACTGTATGAATAGATTTGGAAGCTACTGTCTATGATTAGTATTTATAATTGAATTAATTTTCAATAAAATACATTACAAATTGTACAGAGAAGTAAGTGCAAGACCTTACTCTGTAAGTTAGATGATTGACAGCTTTTTCAACCAATCACCACATGATTTTGCCAAGCAACAAAATCTGCATAACTAAGTAGGGAAAAAATCCTAGTGGTACTGGTACAATAGTTAGGTGGCACTGTGCTCTTATGTAGTCTATGCAGTGTACTGTACAAAACAAATTTCTACACAAACAGGACAGTGACATAAAAAAATTGTTAACAAAAATTGCGTCTATGGGCCTGCTATGGGCTTTGTAAATCCGATTCCCACTACCCAGAAAGGTTAGAAAATGGTTGCTATAGTGAGTGTGGCTTATTTCCTTAATCTAAGAGGTTAACTCAATATATCTCCTGAAACAAAACAAAATTACCAATGACGTTTCATCACCGCTGCTTCTCTCATTTTTCTCTAACATGTAAATTGGGTTTGTCGGCTCGCTCAAAATATGAAATGATTCACATAAAAATCATTTCATTTTTGCTTACCTACTGTGGTGTAGCGGTTATCATACCTGTCTACAGACCACGAGGCCCTGGGTTTAAGTCTGGGTTGGGTAGACACGCCAGTGTACCACAACTGGTTATCAAAGGCCGTGGACATTGACTTGGTTGTCGATGTTATGTCTGTCCGTACGTCGTACCTGTGTTCTCGTCCGGGTCGTATTAAGCATTTCATGGTAGCATTGTTACTATCATAACCAAATACGCAGGCGACGACCCTGTCATTGTAATTGTGTGTTCACTCGTAGTTGTCGGCGAGCAGACAACATTTGACTGATTGATACTTTAATATGAATATATCTATCTAGAGATAATGACACAATATTTTGCTCATTATAGACTTTTAAAATTCTGAATCAGCAACTTATATGTCACATGGCCAGAATCCACGATTCCATAACAGACCAATCCTATTCTGGTGGTGGAATCTTATCGACCAATCAAATACTGGAGGATCTTGACCATCTGCATATATTATGTATAGTATGCGACCAATTATATGAACAAATGTTTTGAAACGCTAATCATACATGTGTTATACATGATAAATATGTACATGCATTGTTGCTTACAACCTTTCCTTCAGCAACTATAGTTGATGGGTTGGGCAACTGAAGTATTGGTTTTCACCTAAAATAGATTTTAAATGGTCTATAATAAAGTAAAGCCTACTTACGTTTGCTCAATTTCCACTTATCATACGTTTGGTTTAGTGATGTTTAACGGCACTGCGAAAGTCAGAGTCAAATGTGCCAAGAGGGTGTTATTAAATAATGGTATAAGAGTAAGAATAGTAAGGAGATGGAAGGTTTGTAAGGGAGATAAAGGGGAAAAGCTGAATGTGAGATACAACTTTAGGTGAAAAGAAAGGGGTGTGTGAGGCTAGGTGTAGAAGGGGAGGAGATTATATGAGATTATATTATACATCTTAAATCTGCTAATCTTGAGTTTAAGCATGTCATAAAAGTAAGCAAAATGAATTGAAATCATCAGTAACTTATCTGGATAGAATTTTCTTTTAACTATTAAAAAGTTTAAGGCTGAATACCAATTGATAGACCTTAAAATTGTTATTAGATTTAAACTCTGATTCATTTCTCATATACAAATTTAGAGTTAAAAAAAAAAGAAACTTACAATCTAATATTAATTTAGTGCCGTCATGACATGTCGATTACGCGATAACTCTTTTCCCACGACATGAAATATGCCTCGCGACATATCGCGATACCAAAAATTAATACTCAACTGAGAAATTTTCGCGCAACTAGGCTACGCTACTTCGTACATTACAATTCTATTATTACGGTATTAAATCTAAAAGTCAAGTTTAGGTCATTAAAAACATGCAAAAATATCGTGAAACATTAAAAAAACTTAATTAAAAATTGTGCTTCGTCACCCCGCACTTTGCACGCTCCGATGTAAGTTGGCAAAAACGAAAAATTGGCCCAGAACATGCTTCTCACTTCAATGATTCATGGTCATGCTTGGCTGAATTACCAAACACGTTTGTGATAGGTGATGAACGTCATAATCACGCAATCATGCATGTCGTCTGCTAGATTTGCAAATCATTTTTTCTTGCGTTCATAATAAAAGAACGCAAGATATATATATTTGTCAGTTTTCTTAAAAAGTATCGCGATACCCCAATATATCATAATATTTTTCTCCACGATAATCGATACGTAATAGAGCCATGTTGTGACAGCACTAATATTAATTGCCATTAAAAAAAAGCTGCTTTAAAATTATTATTTGGCATTCAAAACAATTTTCTCCACTCTTCTCCCAAATATATGATGGCAAAGCATTGATGAAACTGTTGGCATCTTTACAGGCAAGTTAAATATATGTTTGTACTATTTCCTAAAGTATAACAATAACATCTATGATGTAATTATTTAATGGTGTTATCAGTACATCTATGATGTAAACAATTAATGGTGTTAACAGTACATCTATGATGTAAATAGTTACTGGTGTTAACAGTACATCTATGATGTAAATAGTTAATGGTGTTAACAGTACATCTATGATGTAAATAGTTACTGGTCTTAACAGTACATCTATGATGTAAACAGTTAATAATGTTAACAGTATATTTGAAGTGCTTTTATTTTTGGAGTGAATTTTCATACACTCCAACAACAATCAAGTCGGAACTTATAATGCAGACTTGGCAAAACAAACATACCTTGTACTAAAGCTATGGAGGATGTCTCCAAGCCTCCTAGCAGTTGTTTTTTTGCTTAACGTGGCAAAACATGTATGAACAAAAAACATAGAAACTCTACTTTCTTATCAGATTATCATCCAACATCTAAGTAAAACATACAAAAAAGGATGTTATCCAACGAACAAAGGGCGAAAACTATATAACTTATGTTTCTTACAAATGATTCAATCATTTTCTAAGAAAAAAATTCAAGAATGAAGAGGGGCCTTATTGGAAAAGCACATTATCGGGTGCCAAAACAGTACCCTTGACTTTTATAAAGAAATAATTTAATGACACTTACCCAAATTTGTTCACTTAATCATAACTGTGATTTGACCTTTGAAAAATCAAGCTTTGAGGTCAGATCAACTTTTCAGGTCGGAACTTGGAAATCAAAACATTTCATACAAAACTCTCTCTCACATATCAAATGATGAATGTAGTAGAAATTCAAAGCTCAATAAAGAAACCAATTAGAAAATAAGTCAAATTTCATCCGGCTGCTTGGCATCATTTATCCATTCTTAAGGATTTTCACACCATTCTGGCATACGAATGACCTTTGCATGCCATGGGGTAGTTCAAGGCAAAGCCTTTGGTTTAATAAGAGTAACCACTGCTCGGCCAGGCCAATGAGCATGTTTTTTGTTTTGTTTATGTGGTCCTTCTTATGCTTTCTCAGGGCCCCTAGAGGGTGGGCCAAATTGTCCAATCCCATGGCAAAGCATTCTTCCACCCTTTCTTAAAAAAAATTTCAAATTCAGGTTAGATGCTAATAAACGTCATAAGGACAAGTTTAAAAAAAAAAAAAGTGTAAAAAACTTTTAAAATCACAAACCTCTTCTTCAGAGATGGAGATATTTAAAACAGGAAGTATCTCATTTTCAGGATCAGACCTACAAATTGAAGCAGCTGTAAGAAATAAGTTTTTTGATTTTTTATCAACTTCAGCTTTGGTGTGGTGTGCTGTGCTGGGGAGATCCTCGCTACATATTTATCTTTATTTGCATAACATCTACAAAACCTGGCGGCAGGGTTTTCTTGAAACCATGTAAGAGCAAGTTTTGAAGTTCTATGGACAGGTAGCCATTTATGTACTGATCGAAGGAGATTGAAAAGCAGTAAATCTGTTTTTGAATTTTGAAATCAAAATAAACACCTTTAAGATTTTGCAATATTATGGATGATCAAATTTAGACACTTTTTGATGTATGGAAAATCTGTGATGTATGTATGACATAGAAAACCCCTCAAAATCGTTATGATTTCCATTATTTTTTCCATTTCCTACATATATTTTTGTTAGTGTTCTATAAGCTTTTGTTTGTTTTGTGAAGTGCCGCTGATTACTCTTTCTAGAAGCGAGCGCTCTATAAATGTAGCAAGTAATAATCACTCAAATTCTGTTGAATTTTGTTCCTTCATTTCAGCCAATGATAACACTAAATGCCGATACCAGTTTGATATTAATGCACTAAATGCCGATACCAGTTTGATATTAATGCACTAAATGCCGATACCAGTTTGATATTAATGCACTAAATGCCGATACCAGTTTGATATTAATGCACTAAATGCCGATACCAGTTTGATATTAATGTAGTGTAGGATGAAAAATCTAAAAACGGTTTTGTAATATCCAGCTGCCATATAATTAAAAACAATAGATTTAAAGCAGAAACACACAGGTCATATCACAAATTTAGATACCAAGGCCTGGAAATGATCAAAGCTGTAAAATATAGTGATATTAAATCACTTGAGCTAACTTCCACACATCCACAGGCCTTTAACAAATCCATATACCAAGCAAGGTTCATAAGGTCTCTGCCTTTAACAAACCCATATAATAAGGTTCATAAGGTATCTGCCTTTAACAAACCCATATACCAAGGTTCATAAAGTGTCTGCCTTTAGCAAACCCATATACCAAGGTTCATTAGGTTTTCGCCTTTAGCAAACCCATATACCAAGGTTCATAAAGTCTCTGCCTTTAGCAAACCCATATACCAAGGTTCATAAGGTATCTGCCTTTAACAAACCCCATTTACCACGTTAAAAAAGTATCTGCCTTTAACAAACCCATATACCAAGGTTCATAAGGTATCTGCCTTTAACAAACCCATATACCAAGGTTCATAAGGCCTCTGCCTTTAACAAACCCATATACCAAGGTTCATAAGGTCTCTCTCTGCCTTTAACAAACCCATATACCAAGGTTCATAAGGTCTCTCTCTGCCTTTAACAAACCCATATACCAAGGTTAATAAGGTATCTCTCTGCCTTTAACAAACCCGTATACCAAGGTTAATAAGGTCTCTGCCTTTAACAAACCCATATACTAAAGTTAAATGTTTTATATATGATGCTGGAAATATAACTATTAACTGGTAATGCCTTTCATAATAGTGACATGCATACACAGCACCACTACATGTGACAACTATGAAGTGGCACAAGGGGAGACGTAGCACATGAAGGACCGTATAGATTTAGAACAGTATACAACCCTGTCCACCACAGACTTAAATAAGAGCCTAACAGGATGTGAATCTTCCACAAAGGTCGTCCGTGTTTTATCTTCAATCTTTCCAGTCCCACGGGAAACAGATCTGGCCGTCCCGTAACACTGAATAGTACTTGCTGACTCTCAGCTGCAGACCGTCCAGGGCTACCCCAAGATCAATGGGGTTGCGGAGCAGTCTCTTACAGCAGCTCATCATCTGCTCGGTGGTAATGGAATTGTCAAACTTCAGCGCCCCCAGGTTCAGCTCCTCGATGCAAAAGTTTTTAAGCTCCTCCTCTGCTTTGCCGTCCCTGTAGGGAAAAGAGGGGAGGGAAACGTGAATATTCATCAGTTGTAATTAAAAGTGCTTTCAATATTTTTAAGCTCCTCCTCTGCTTTGCCGTCCCTGTGGGGAAAAGAGGAAGGGAAACGTGAATATTCATCAGTTGTAATTGAAAGTGCTTTCAGCGAGTCACTGCTCCTTCATGCTTCTGTTGCAGCTTCTCTCTCTGCTGCACCTTCTCCTTGGAGTAATCTACCATCTTCAATTTACAACGTACCATCTGTTAATTCTTTTAATCATCTCTTGAAACCTTTAATTATTACTTTATTTTTTCTTCTTGCATTATTAATTGTTTTTCTTCCTGCATTGTATTTTTCTTTATGTGTTATGTGTTATCTTGTAAGGATAAAACTTGGTAACACTCCTTTGAATTTATATTATCAGTTATGCATGTTTAGAAGTAAATGCGATGTCAGATTTTGTTGATGTCATAAGTAATTATTGGAAGAAAGAGGAGGGGGCATGTCAAGACTAAGAGGTGTTCAATACAATTTGTTTTAATTAAGATTGGGGGTGAGGGAGGGACCTGCACAACAATCCGTTGTGTATACAGTAATTAGGGGGGTGACAAGTGACAATCTGTCAGCTCTGCCGATGTTTTGGTTACTATTTTGTGTAATGGTGGACCTGCACAACTATATGTGTGGGCAGGACATGAGGGTCAGGATCAGTGACAATTTGTCAGTCCTATCTTTGTTTCAAGTAAGAGGGGGTCTGCACAACAAGCTGTTGTGTAGAAAACAGGGGGCTCAGTGACAATCTGTTACTAGCTTTTGCCTTTCACTGACACCATTCATATTGCTTTGTGGGACCAATAGCAATTATAGGATGGAGTTTGAAACATTTGTTTTTGTACCATAGGCGGTGATCACACAGACAATAACATCAAATGAACTTCAGTGACATGAATTACAGAAAAAAAACCTTATACTATTTAAGCTCATCCCGTGGCATTCAACATACTTTGTGAAAACTTATTTTGTCAACAATGCCGCACTAAATTTGTTGTCATAATTCTCAGCTCAGCTTTAATACAAAACAGACAAAATATCTCTTTCTAGCATAAATCATATTTTCAGGCACTTCTTCCATTGCTGCTTTATTACAAAAGTACCACCAAAAAGAGGCTAAGCATTGGCCACTCCACCAAGCAGCAATGTCTTCAAGATCCAAAAGGAATGACAATAGTTGTGTGACTTCAAATAACATGGCGGTAACAACAGGGGCCAAACATCAATCTACCGCACATTAAACAAATGAGAAGAAGTGATAAAAGCACTTGATTTCCCAGATTTTCACAAATCAATAATTGCAAATGCAGTAGCTGAAGCAGTTTCACAAAATATCTAAAAGGCCCTTGAGTTTGATCTGCAAAATAAATGGCCAGACTGAAAAAATTGCATCATGATCTAAATGAACTTCAAAAGACAAATGCATCATCAGCTAACTGAACTTCAAAAGACAAATGCATCATCAGCTAACTGAACTTCGAAAGACAAATGCATCATCAGCTAACTAAACTTTAAAAGACAAATGCATCTTCAGCTAACTGAAGTTCAAAAGACAAATGCATCATCAGCTAACTGACTTCAAAAGACAACATTCACCTTAAAATTGATAATCTTGATCAAATCACGGCTGTCTCAGGATTCATCGCATTTGACATGCAAAGAATTCAAATAGCAGCTTATGTCTTTCAACACAACAATGTCACCCATCCAGTGTGCTTTGAAAATTTATTTTGAATAACGAAAGTGCATTCATTCATTGTACACTACAAAGAGCATTCATTCATTGTACACTAGAAATAAAGAGCATTAATTCATTGTACACTAGAAATAAAGTGCATTCATTCATTGTACACTAGAAATAAAGAGCATTCATTTATTGTACACTAGCAATAAAGAGCATTCATTCATTGTACACTAGAAATAAAGAGCATTCATTCATTGTACACTAGAAATGAAGAGCATTCATTCATTGTACACTAGAAATAAAGAGCATTCATTAATTGTACACTAGAAGTAAAAAGCATTCATTCATTGTACACTAGAAATAAAGAGCATTCATTTATTGTACACTAGAAATAAAGAACATTCATTCATTGTACACTAGAAATAAAGAGCATTCATTCATTGTACACTAGAAATAAAGAACATTCATTCATTGTACACTAGAAATAAAAAGCATTCATTCATTGTACACTAGAAATAAAAAGCATTCATTCATTGTACACTAGAAATAAAGAACATTTATTCATTGTACACTAGAAATAAAGAGCATTCATTCATTGTACACTAGAAATAAAGATGGTTTACATACTCTCAAATGAAAACCTTTACAAGAAAACTGGCCCCAATAACATAATACAAGATATTATAAAAAACGACGGCTACAGTGGCTAGACCATGTTCTGGAAATGCCATGAGGAAAACGAAAGAGAGGTAGGCCAAACCCACCTGGAGAAGAACAGTAATCACCAAAATAGAGGAAATGGGTTTATGAGGTGAAGCGCATGCCATGGCTAAGGACAGAACGAGATGGTGGAATATCATTGCAGCCTTATGCTCCCGTGGAAGTGAAGTGATTAAGTTAGTACATACTCTCAGCATTAGCTTAACACTCCATGCTGGCAATGTACTTTTTGCACAAGGCATTTTCAGCCAGTCTATCTTTCAAACTAAGTATAATTATCTTAAAAGAATTATGAAGGTTTTGACATCACATTTTATTTGTGAACTTTGACACCCACCATTTCTTTTGGCTATTCAGATCCTTTGCCTTCTTCCCATTGTTCATCAGAAACTGGACTATTTCAGCTGCTGAAGAGTTGACCCCTATCTGAATCTGACCATCAGAAGAGATATCAAGCCATCTGGAATAACTAAAAGAAAAAAAAAAAAATGCATATAATAATAATAATAATAATAATAATAGTAATGATGATGATGATGTGGTTTTTGCCAGAGCCTCAAAGTGCTGAACCTTTTTGTGCTTTCGTCTCTCAAATTGAAAAAGTCTCTGAGGACTATGCTTAGGAGCGCATCACGGTGCAGCAGTCTTTAAACCGATCAGGTACTAATGCCCTGCTCCCATCCCTTATACAGAGCACCTATCAAGAATTGCAGTGGGTCCCATTTTTTGGTATGACCTAGTTGGGAAACTAACTCATGACCTACCGGCTCAAAACCAGGTGCTCTACCAATTAAACTAAGCAGTCAGCGAAAAATTGAGAAAAAATCTGGGTGTTCAGGTTCCTGTTGTTGTGTCAAAGTCTCAAATCAAGGATGTCCTAGAACTAAAATCTAGAAGAATAAAAGAAGGGCAACAATGGTGGAAACAGGGAAAAATGAGTATAAGTGGTTTATGGGGTGAGAGAGCCTCCAAAAACACAAAAACTGGTAAGAGATCACATCAGTCATCAATAAAAACAATTCGCTTTGGCTATTTGTCATTCACATGAAAATAAGAAAACTTTTGCTTTCTGTAAGTTCAAGAAAGAAAAGACAGGATACTTTCTTTTTATTTGGCTTAATCAATGCAGATTTAAGTCGGGACATCAAATTTGACCTTTAAGTCTGGACATCAAATTTGACCTTTAAGTCTGGACATCAAACTTGACCTTTAAGTCTGGGCATCAAACTTGACCTTACATTTGATACAGATGTTTAAGAGAAATTAATCATCCAAAACAAGTTTAGAAATAGCTTATTCCATTTCCAAAATATCAATATTTAAACAAGAGCTACCATTTTGTTGAAGGAAACCACATTAATGATTATACTTTTAAGGATTAGTTCAGGGGTCAAGCAAATCTGTGATAAAAATTAGAGTTGTTTAAGTTTAAAGTTTGGTATCATTTGTGTAGAAATGACTGAAATTAGACTAGTTGTGATGTCACAACCTCAGATTCCTTAGTCTTTATGTATTCTATTATATCTACCTCTGCCAACAAAGTTGGACAAAGGTTATATTCTTCAGTCTTGATGTATTTTATAATATTTACCTCTGCCAACAAAGTTGGACGGAGGTTATGATTTCGCACCTGTTTGTCATCAAGATATCTCAAGAACTGACCATTGGATTCTAATCAAAATTGGAGTGTTTGGTTTGTTACTGCATAAGGACAAAGAGCATACAATATGGGACATTTTGGAACAGGGGAAGGGTGCAAATGGAGGTGTGAGGACATTTCAAGGTAAGTTTGTCTTTTGTCAGTCATCAATATATCTCAACAACTGATGTTTGGATTTGGATTAAAATTGGTGTGTACTTTTGTTCCTGCTTAGGGAAGAAGTGGTTAAAATTTAAGACATTGGAACAGGGGAAGGGTGCAAATGGAGTGATGGGAACATGTTTTTACCTCTATTTGTCCGTTTGTTATCAAGATATCTCAAAATCTGGTGATTGCATTTGAATTAGATTTGCTGTGTGGTTTTAGCAGTAGCTTAAGGAAGAAGTAATTAAAATTTGAGACATTGGAACAGGGGAAGAATGCAAATGGGGAAGGGGGGGGGATTTCATCTTGTCATCAAGATATCTCAACAACTGATGACTGGATTTGGATCAAATTTGGTGTGTGGTTTTGTTCCTGCTTAAGAATTGATTACAATTTGGGATGTATTGAAACAGGGGAATGGTGCAAATAAAAAGAGGGGGGAGGGGGGGAGAGGGAGGGGAGAGGGGGGAGAGGGGGGGGGGAAGGGTATTTAAAGGCAAGATTTATCAACACTTCACTAAAACAATTCAGTGGAATGTGCTGAACAATGAAGTCATGCCATGAAAGAACAGCCAGGGCAAGATTTATCAACACTTCACTAAAACATTCCAGTGGAATGTGCTGAACAATGAAGTCATGCCATGAAAGAACAGCCATACAATGAATTTTCTGGACTCAAAAACAAGTGAAGTGGTTTCTGGTATTAATGAAATCAAAACAATTGGTATCTGCCATGAATGAAAATGATGGAATGTGAATCTACCCTGTATGGAGCTCAAACAATGAATGCTTAGCCTGAATTAAATTTAAAACAATGATCACAAGTGTTTAGGATGTAAATGTCAATAAGGATTACAGCGAGAAAGAGATTGTTTGGGGTTAAGACTTGGTGGATCAGGGTTTGAGGTAGATTGTATTCTGGTGGGGAATAAACAGGGGCGGAGGTATGTGCTCTGCAGAGTGCAATAATTATAGTTTGTCCTGCAATTTTGTGGCTTAACCAGAACCAAAAGGTTATGTGGTTCCGATGCTTTTTCCATATGCTGATTGATTTGCAAGTTTTGAATTAATTGTCATGTCATTGCATATCAGGAAATATTTGTTCCATGATATTTATTCACAAATCATACCAAAATGCAGATCAATAAAATAAAACCTGTTGACAACATTAGCATGTGCACAATAATTAATAACATTATCATACCAAGTATGATGCAAAAACGGTTTCTCATTTATCCTATTTCAAGAATATGTCTGTAAGCCCCCTTCCCCCTCCCCACTACTTATTAATATTCATGACATCACTACCACAAGATTTGAACATATGTACAGACCATGACCCATCTGTGTTTGACATATGGCATATATCCGATCTACCATTCATGAGATATAGTATGGTGATTACATACATTAGCACTTTCAGATTAAGCCACCTACCATGCATATTAATGACATCTGTTAATAATATAAGCATATACACAATAAGCAACAATATTATCATGCCCAATATGACGCAAAACGGATAAACCCTTGCTCATTTATCACTTTATTGTATCATTTTTATTCTAGCCTCGTCCACTTATTAATATGCATGACATCACCACCAAAAACATTAGGGCATCTCTACAGACCATGAGCTATTTGTGTACCAACATGACTTGAATCCAGTTCATAGTTTGAGATATTGTGTTTACAAGCTTTTTGTTTATAAAATCAACGTTTTTGTACAATGATCACATACACACTAGTTAACATCATTATCATAACAACCAGAAAACCAAAGTGTTTAGTGGTTCCGATGCACTCTTTTATTGTTGGTTAATTTATACTAACTGGCATTGCATAGTATATTATGCAATATGCTTAGTAACATATATTTATAAGCTATTCCCACCATGTACATGATACATCAATAAAATAAAACCTGTTGACAAAGATTTTTTTTTAATTTCACATTAAGCCCCCACCCCACTTTAAGCAATATGCATGACATCACCACCACAACCACACACAAACAGAGAATGTGTTATCTGTGTACCACATATGACCTGTATCCAATGTAGTGTCCTTCAGTTACTGTATTTACAAGCTCTTTTCAGCAAAACCAATTAAGGCCCACCGACTATGTATATTATTGATATTCAACTATTTTTTACCATGAATATGTACATACACTAGCTAACAATATAAATATACCAAGTATGAATCAAAACAGACAAGAAGTTGTTAAAATATAGGCATTTGACGATTTTTACATTGAGCCCCGCCTACTCATTGATATGCATCACATCACCACCAAACCAATAGGACACATATACGGACCATGGGCTATCCCAAGAATGCTAACTTCGATTAATGTCACATTTGGTACACAGATAGCCCATGATTTGTAGATTACACTACCAAAAACAATAGGGCATACTTACAAACCATAGGCTATCTGTGTAACACATATGACATGAATCCACTGTATCGTTCTTGAGATATCATGTTTAAAGCTGGCAGTCACAAACACACATACATATATCCACACATATATACACACACATGTCATTATGACCGCATAGCTTCCTGATGCTATCGCATCGGAACCAAAAACCATTGGATGTGTCAGGAAAGTAGTATAGCAGAAGATAGTAAGGATCTAAATAATTTACCACCGGAAGAAAGTTCAAGGAAAACAATTTAAATAGTAAAAAAGTTTAAAATATTTCCTTTAAGATAAATGAACAATTGTTAAGAATGTCAGGATTAGGGCACCAACCTTCCATAGTAGACTTACTACACCAGTCATTTCTACAAAGATAAGATAAGAGCTTTAAAACTGAATATCTCCTTAACGGAATAAGATTTTTGAATGCTTTCTTCACCATATTGTGTCTTTTAATATTCTCTTTCATATACGATGCTTGACCACTGAACTAGTCCTTTAATGCATTTGTGGGACCAAGGAAATGGAACCTAACTCAAAACTGATCTAAGTTGATTGTCATAATATTGCCATGTATATTACATAACTATAAAGAAATGGCCCCAATGATAATTCCTGTAAAGATTCTTAATACTTACTTACTACAATTGCCTTTTCAGTCCTTAACCCTTACTCAACCACGAGGCAATATCATCACCGTTTTCAAACCATTTTTTTCTATAAAAAAAACTCGGGACTTTACCAGTCCTATTGGAGTAATCTTGGTATCATTTAAAAGTACTCGGATATTACTTTCACAAAGTGTAACTTTTTTGTAGGGTCATATTACAGAATTTTGAGAAAAAGTAGCTTGAAAAAATGTAAAACTCAAAAATTGCCAAAAAATGTTATTTTTCTCCTTCAAAATCTTACAACAACTTCAAGATTACACTTCCACTTTAAAATCAAACACACAAATCTTAAGACATAAAATTATTGATTTAGGGTTTAATTTTTATAATCCCTACCTGCAATCTTTTGTTCTGGAGAAATTTCTTCAAAATTTCATGAACTTCTCTAAATTGTTTTCTTCAAAAAATCGTGTACCAAAACCGTACATGTTCGAAAGTGCTTGCAATTTCCTTACATTTGATATATAAATAAAGTCATACCCTCTCTATTTGGACCCTTTCCTATAATAATTAAATTTCACCACAGCATTTTCAATGATCATCTGGTGAAGTAGATATGGACGCGCCCAGCACGCGAGCGCACCAGGTTCCAGTCTCACTGTGACTACTGCATTATAATTTTTCTGCTGCAGTTTTCAGGGGTCATTTGACTAAAATCATTTTTGGTAGTTTTTTTCTTTTCATCTTTCCTTTTTTTCAAAAAAATATAGATTAGCATCATTGGAAAGGAAATTGTATAAAGAATCTAATTATGTAACACAAATCTCTTGTTTTCAATATTGACAAGAAGTTATACTTGTGCAAATATTGGCCATTTGTTGACCAAATTTAGTCGAAATAGCTTAATTTGCATATTTTTGTCCAATATTTCCCAATTTGGCTCTCATTACTCAAAAGATGAATAAATATCTTAGCTTCCATTCCAACCAAAGATGTAATGAATGAAAATGAAAGAGAGGTTGTCAAAAATGCATATAAAAAAATAAAGTTGGGCTCGCATTTTTTTAAAGCCCTGGTAGAGTAAGGGTTAAAGCCTTGACCCTTTTCAAATCATCCGACCTTAATGGCTCCGATGTCAGGGTTCCCATACTCATGAAACAGCAAAAGTTAGTTACTTTTCCATGACCCTAATTCATACTTTGCATTACTTTGTTTGAATGAAAACTTATATTTACGATTTTAATGGAATGGGAAACTTGCCAAGAATTCAAACATTCTAGTTTGTGCAACACTCCTGGAACTCCACAACTTTTCCAGAGACAAACCTATATTTCATCAATTCCCATGACTTTTCAGTCCTCTCAATTAAAAATCATAGTTTTTGGCATTGCTAGTGGAAGGGGAGGGAGGGGGGACAGCAAGTTTATACATTTTCGATGACCTCCATTCATACTTTCCATTACTCCTTTTTGCAAGTCACATTTATAGTTTTTATGTGATGGGAAACTTGACAAGGATTTAGACATTCTACTACAGCACAGCTTTGAAATTTCATGACTTTTGCATGGAGGGAGCCAATATTTCCATGACTTTCCATGTCAATATGTGGAAGTTATCACCAAGAAGGGATAACATGACTTTCCAGGTCAATAAAAGGAAGCTATTACCAAGGAGGGATAACATGACTTTCCAGGTCAATATGTGGAAGTTATTACCAAGAAGGGATAACATGACTTTCCAGGTCAATAAAAAGAAGTTATTACCAAGGAGGGATAACATGACTTTCCAGGTCAATAAGTGGAAGCTATTACCAAGGAGGGATAACATGACTTTCCAGGTCAATAAGTGGAAGTTATTACCAAGAAGGGATAACATGACTTTCCAGGTCAATAAGTGAAAGTTATTACCAAAGAGGGATAACATGACTTTCCAGATCAATAAGTGGAAGTTATTACCAAGGAGGGATAACATGACTTTCCAGATTAATAAGTGAAAGTTATTACCAAGGAGGGATAACATGACTTTCCAGGTCAATAAGTGGCAGTTATTACCAAGGAGGGATAACATGACTTTGCAGGTCAATAAGTGGAAGTTATTACCAAGGAGGGATAACATGACTTTCCAGGTCAATAAGTGGAAGCTATTACCAAGGAGGGATAACATGACTTTCCAGGTCAATAAGTGAAAGCTTTTACCAAGGAGGGATAACATGACTTTCCAGATCAATAAGTGGAAGTTATTACCAAGGACGGATAACATGACTTTCCAAGTCAATAAGTGGAAGTTATTACCAAGGTGGGATAACATGACTTTCCAGGTCAATAAGTGGAAGCTATTACCAGGAAGTTATTACCAAGGACGGATAACATGACTTTCCAGGTCAATAAGTGGAAGTTATTACCAAGGAGGGATAACATGACTTTCCAGGTCAATAAGTGGAAGCTATTACCAAGGAGGGATAACATGACTTTCTAGGTCAATAAGTGAAAGCTATTACCAAGGAGGGATAACATGACTTTCCAGGTCAATAAGTGGAAGCTATTACCAAGGAGGGATAACATGACTTTCCAGGTCAATAAGTGGAAGTTATTACCAAGAAGGGATAACATGACTTTCCAGGTCAATAAGTGGAAGTTATTACCAAGGAGGGATAACATGACTTTCTAGGTCAATAAGTGGAAGCTATTACCAAGGAGGGATAACATGACTTTCCAGGTCAATAAGTGGAAGCTATTACCAAGGAGGGATAACATGACTTTCTAGGTCAATAAGTAAAAGCTATTACCAAGGAGGGATAACATGACTTTCCAGGTCAATAAGTGGAAGCTATTACCAAGGAGGGATGACATGACTTTCCAGGTCAATAAGTGGAAGCTATTACCAAGGACAGATAACATGACTTTCCAGGTCAATAAGTGGAAGCTATTACCAAGGACGGATAACTTGCCTGCCTCCTTGCCCCCTCCCTCTCTCCTATCTGAGTTGTAACTAATCCTTAAAAGATTACAAATATTGGTCAGACATGGGTCAGGTTTAAAACTTTTATTGCTTCTTAGAAAATTTATCATTTTTAAAAGACTCTTTATCTTAATAAAACCTTACCTTAATAGCACCACTTTGACATCCTTTAAACTTCCCGGTGGGATTCTTATGGCCTGCCCCTGCCCAAGCCGAGTATGGTAATGATTCTCTATGGTGCTAATCACCTTCTTGAGACTCTCGTAATGCTCTTGGACGGGCGTGTTTTGCAGGATTTGGTGAGAAGTGTCCATTTTGCAACCTCCCAACAGCCTCGTAAAATGCTCCTCCAAAGCTGTTGCTCCACCAAGGAATGACAGCAAGTGAGGGAGTTTTGACAAGAACTAAGAGAGAAACAAAATTTCTGCTTGTCAGTCTTTTACAGCTCTAGATGATTTCAATCAATCAATAGTTTCAGGCAATTTCTAGATGAAGTCATTCAAAAGTTCAATATGAACAAGAAAAGTACAAATAATCCCATGCAATATCAACAAGGACCTCAGGTTCAGATCTAAAACAATCAACAAGGACCTAAGGTTCAGATCTAAAACAATCAAAAAGGACCTAAGTTTCAGATCTAACACCATCACAAAGGACCTCAGGTTCAAATCTAACACAATCAACAAGGACCTAAGGTTTAGATCTAACACAATCAACAAGGACCTAAGGTTCAGATCTAAAACAATCAACAAGGACCTAAGGTTCAGATCAGATCTAAAACAATCAACAACGACCTACGGTTCAGATCTAACACAATCAACAAGGACCCAAGGTTCAGATCTAAAACAATCAACAACTACCTAAGGTTCAGATCAGATCTAAAACAATCCACAACGACCTAAGGTTCAGATCTAAAACAATCAACAAGGACATTAAGGTTCAGATCTAAAACAATCAACAAGGACCTAAGGTTCAGATCTAACACAATCCACAAGAACCTAAGGTTCAGATCTAAAACAATCAACAAGGACCTAAGGTTCAGATCTAAAACAATCAACAACGACCTAAGGTTCAGATCTACCATAATCAACAAGGACCTCAGGTTCAGATCTAAAACAAGCAACAAGGACCTCAGGTTCAGATCTAACACAATCAACAAGGACCTCAGGTTCAGATCTAAAACAATCAACAAGGACCTCAGGTTCAGATCTAAAACAATCAACAAGGACCTCAGGTTCAGATCTAAAACAATCAACAAGGACACTAAGGTTCAAATCTAAAACAATTAAAAAGGACTTAAGGTTCAGATCTAAAACAATCAACAAGGACCTCAGGTTCAGATCTAAAACAATCAACAAAGACCTAAGGTTCAGATCTAAAACAATCAACAAGGACCTGAGGTTCAGATCTAATACAATCACAAAGGACCCAAGCTTCACATCTAAAACAATCAACAAGGACCTCAGGTTCAGATCTAACACAATCAACAAGGACCTAAGGTTCAGATCTAAAACAATCAACAAGGACCTAAGGTTCAGATCTAACACCATCAACAAGAACCTAAGGCTCAGATCTAAAACAATCAACAAGAACCTGAGGTTCAGATCTAAAACAATCAACAAGGACATTAAAATTCAGATCTAAAACAATCAACAAGGACACTAAGGTTTAGATCTAACATAATCAACAAAGACCTAAGGTTCAGATCTAACACAATCAACAAGGACCTAAGGTTCAGATCTAAAACAATCAACAAGGACCTAAGGTTCAGATCTAAAACAATCAACAACGACTGACTGGAGATTCAGATCTAAAACAATCAACAACGACCTACGGTTCAGATCTAACACAATCAACAAGGACCTAAGGTTCAGATCTAAAACATTTAACAAGGACCTTAGGTCCAGATCTAACACAATCAACAATGACCGGAGGTTCAGATCTAAAACAATCAACAAGGACCTAAGGTTCAGATCTAACACCATCAACAAGGACTTAAGGTTCAGATCTAACACAATCAACAAGAACCTAAAATTCACATCTTAAACAATCAACAAGGACCTAAGGTTCAGATCTAAAACAATCAACAAGTACCTGAGGTTCAGATCTAAAACAATCAACAAGGACATTAAGGTTCAGATCTAAAACAATCAACAAGGACACTAAGGTTCAGATCTAACATAATCAACAAAGACCTAAGGTTCAGATCTAACACAATCAACAAGGACCTAAGGTTCAGATCTAAAACAATCAACAAGGACCTAAGGTTCAGATCTAACACAATCCACAAGAACCTAAGGTTCAGATCTAAAACAATCAACAAGGACCTAAGGTTCAGATCTAAAACAATCAACAACGACCTAAGGTTCAGATCTACCATAATCAACAAGGACCTCAGGTTCAGATCTAAAACAAGCAACAAGGACCTCAGGTTCAGATCTAACACAATCAACAAGGACCTCAGGTTCAGATCTAAAATAATCAACAAGGACCTCAGGTTCAGATCTAAAACAATCAACAAGGACCTCAGGTTCAGATCTAAAACAATCAACAAGGACACTAAGGTTCAAATCTAAAACAATTAAAAAGGACTTAAGGTTCAGATCTAAAACAATCAACAAGGACCTCAGGTTCAGATCTAAAACAATCAACAAAGACCTAAGGTTCAGATCTAAAACAATCAACAAGGACCTGAGGTTCAGATCTAATACAATCACAAAGGACCCAAGCTTCACATCTAAAACAATCAACAAGGACCTCAGGTTCAGATCTAACACAATCAACAAGGACCTAAGGTTCAGATCTAAAACAATCAACAAGGACCTAAGGTTCAGATCTAACACCATCAACAAGAACCTAAGGTTCAGATCTAAAACAATCAACAAGGACCTGAGGTTCAGATCTAAAACAATCAACAAGGACATTAAAATTCAGATCTAAAACAATCAACAAGGACACTAAGGTTTAGATCTAACATAATCAACAAAGACCTAAGGTTCAGATCTAACACAATCAACAAGGACCTAAGGTTCAGATCTAAAACAATCAACAAGGACCTAAGGTTCAGATCTAAAACAATCAACAACGACTGACTGGAGATTCAGATCTAAAACAATCAACAACGACCTACGGTTCAGATCTAACACAATCAACAAGGACCTAAGGTTCAGATCTAAAACATTGAACAAGGACCTTAGGTCCAGATCTAACACAATCAACAATGACCGGAGGTTCAGATCTAAAACAATCAACAAGGACCTAAGGTTCAGATCTAACACCATCAACAAGGACTTAAGGTTCAGATCTAACACAATCAACAAGAACCTAAAATTCACATCTTAAACAATCAACAAGGACCTAAGGTTCAGATCTAAAACAATCAACAAGAACCTGAGGTTCAGATCTAAAACAATCAACAAGGACATTAAGGTTCAGATCTAAAACAATCAACAAGGACACTAAGGTTTAGATCTAACATAATCAACAAAGACCTAAGGTTCAGATCTAACACAATCAACAAGGACCTAAGGTTCAGATCTAAAACAATCAACAAGGACCTAAGGTTTAGATCCAAAACAATTGTGAGAATAGGCTTACACAACTAGGCATCGCAAAACTAAGTCTAAATATTAAATATGAAACATTAATGAGCAAAGAAAATTGCAGTAACTTATATGGGATATCATTACATTTGAATTTAAGGCAAAATAATGCATGTACTATCAATGTGGTTGATTTCTGAATAAATACATTTTTATTTGAAAAATAGTGAAAGACAATTTTTGTTTCAGATATATTGCGGATTAAAGTTTGAACATTGTCTTATTTGTGGTGCGCGTAAGATGCTCATCAAGGTTACTATTCAAAGCACCTTGGCTATTCATTTTTGTGAACCTGAAATGCACAACATCTGCCCTAACAAAGCTACACTTGACTATTTTCAAAATTGTATGGAAACTACAAGACCTTTTTCAGAAGTGATGGCTTTATTACATTGATAAATAAATACTCAAGTCATCTGTAACATTACGACTGTAAAAACCCTACAGCAAAAAAAAATATTTTAGGAGACATTCTGAGAAAACTCATATTTTCTAAAGGTTACGATAATCTTAAATTTAGGTGATTTTGTCTGGTGAACAGCCAAATGTTTGTTTTGAAACTTTTGTTCACTGCAGGATGTACCAACATGACCAAATATATTGAAATATTTCCAACAATTCTTGTGAGTATATCAATTCTTATATATTCGATATGACATCATTATATAATAAAGCTAAAAACAATTCAAACTTTGATATAAAACTTTAAAAGCTTGTTGAAATCCACCTGGCTCCAGAAGCTACTGGAGATTGATGCCTTCAGCAACAGCAACTGATGGACCCATCCACGATGCAACCCTGGTCGTGAATATTCATAATCAATGGCAAACAACAGGCCAGCCACGTGTGTGTGTGTGTGTCCTATTATAGTAGACATCTTCCAAACGATTTCTGTGTTTCTCCAAGAGGATTCATTGAGTCCAAAAAATTATAGCGCCTCATTGTCGACTCGCTTGGCGCTTGTGTGCATGATGAATTGTCCATATATATTTCAAGTCCATTCTGAAAAAGTACAGCTTAGGTGTACAAAAAGCCTCCATTTGGATAGGAAAACACAATCCTATTTTTAACGCTTATTCATCTTGCCTCATGAGCACATTTCTATATTCATCAACACTACACATATATAAAACACTTTTTTTCATTATGATTGTACAACTGTAGAAGAGAAAATTCATCAATAAACTCCTCCCTGTCCCCCCCCTCCCCATTCAAACATTTATTTTGTTTCGCACTTTGATAAATATATAAAACAAAGCAAATTACCAATCAAACATGAATATACTTTTCACAAAAAAACGGAAGCATATAGTGATCATCCATACTAATATACCAGGAAATTGCTCGTACTAATAGCTGTCGTAAGGGTATTTAAACAAGTTGACTAATTGTCGAGGTGAGGGACGTAGTCAAGTGTGCCATATTTTGTAGACAACACTGCAAAATTTCCTTTTGAAAAGTTTTGATCAACCAAATTTTAAAACATTTTAATGTACATCCACACTATGAAATTTGGATTAGAGAACTAATATCTTCCAATATAAATCACATTATTTGCAATCCTTATGAATCATTAAACAATTAAATATAAACGATACATTGTCCCAGAATTTAAATTATTATTACAAAATTTTAATCTCCTTTTTAAAATATCCATCACCAAAATAATCTAAAATAATGATGTCAGAGTATGGATGATTACCATCTTCAATGAAGAGAAAACTAAAAGCAGCTAATTGATCTATAAAATTAATCAATAATAAACAATTCGAATGTAATCATTGACCACAAAAATGAAAAATAATATTCTATCTGCAAAATACTGCATATGATAACCAATATTATTTCCAAGCTGAAACTTTTCATCTTTCAACATTGACGATTTGATAAATTAGCTAAAAAAATATGTAAACTTAGTTATCAGAAGAATTTGAAAATACAATTTAAAAAAATTAAATTACATGAAAACCTCACAATTTGTATTCGTAGGCTCGTATAACATTAAAGGTTTGATTTTATTATCAGCAAGACATATTTTGATAAAGTTTTTGCTTTTGAAATATATCATCATTCAAGATTGGAAATGTTTATCAATCTAGCTTGGGATGTTTCAATATAAACATACCTTAAAACCACCAATTCCCAAAACTTTTTTTGTTCCTGAAAGAGAAATAACATTTTCTTCAAACAGTGAATTTTGTAGGGGGTAAATTTCTGTGAGTAATCAGCATAATAAAATCAGATAAAGAGCATCCATGGCAGGGTGTAAGGTTTGAAAAATGACAAATTCACAAAATTCCTGAAAAATGTATTTTAAACAATTCATTTATCTTATTCCATTTGGCAATAGAGTTCAAGTTCTTTATATCTTTGAGAAATATTTTCATTCCATCAAAGAAGAAACCAATTTAACACAAAGCATCACTGATTTATAACCATACAGATATCAATTAAAATTGCTGTCATAAATCTTCACAAATGATTTAAAGGCAATTCAAGGAGACAGAGTCTGATGCAATTCTTATTTCATATCATAGGGGATTAAAATCTAAACCATCTACTAAAATCAGTAGTCAAAATCTTATTCCTATCCTAAGTTATTCATGTTTAAAGTCCGCAAATGGGGGCTGCCATTTTGTTCTGTATTGAAATCTTGTGCAGTATGACGCAAATAGAAACTGTAATGGATGATGAGATAAGGGACAAGAGCACGCTATGCGTATGCTTGATGTTCAAATTTATATTATTGGTAGGTCGAATAATAAGTCTACAACAACCAATCTTAGAGTGAGCAAGAGCAACCATGGGAACTTTTTTTACTTGTTACCTACTTATTATGTATTTCTTGATCAATTTCATTGAAGTTTTTATCCAAAAATGATGTGATACAAAGTGTTAACAGCATGTTTTAGTATATTCGTGTTTAAACAAAAATATCCTTGACCCTTACAAATTGAAAACAATTTTTTCATAATCTAGAAAACTTGAGATACAAGGCAATTCCAATATCCTCTTGGGCTGATGACATCATTTCCTGCATGTTTTAAAATCAAAATGGCAGCCCCCATAGTAGTAGCATTAGTTTTAAAAAATTTACCCTGCTAAGCAAATGGGAATATTTACGAGAGTTATACTTACCTTCCATGCTATAGATATGCAATCAGGTCATGTGACCAGATTGCATATTTATAGCATGGAAGGTAAGGTATAACTAGAAGTAAATACAAAAATTGTGTTAGAATGCTTTGGGAGGTAGGAAACTTGGTCAGTAGATTTGTTATTTTTAATCATATCATATGAAATAAGGATTATGTCAGACTTTATGTCCCCTTTAAAGAAAGGAAACTTACCAGAGTTGTAGCCCTAACATATACATCTTCATTTCTATTATACAAAGTTTTAAATCATTGGTTCATGCTATCTATACAGAAAATTATGCAGTCAGTATTTAAACTGGTTTGACGTCCTGGTTTGGGACTATTGTTGCTTACCAATAACCAGTGCTCGGGCACATCACTGCTGCTAAGGTGGACGCTCTATCACATGCCAGCATGGACTGGTCATTGAACACCAACTTCTGACCTGAGTAAACAAAATCAAATAAGGTCAAAGGATCAATTTAATGGTCAGATATGGTCTGTTTTTGTATGCTATACTTTGCTTAATTTGTTTTGAGTACAACATAAATACAAACATAATACTATGATTTGCTTTTATACCTGAAAGTTTTTAAAACCTTAAAATAAATTAATGCAAGATAGACCAAATTAGCAATCTTGAGAATACAAATCAAAAAAGAAATGCTGCCCTCTAATAATTCAGTAAGATCATTTAAATGGATTATTTTAGACGTGATGCACGTCCAGTCCTGCATAATGGACAACAACAAACGTAATGTGAAGAAACCACTTTGATATTATGTTCCTTTTCAGGTGTAGACATACTGCACATTAAAATGTCCAACGTTTGTTTCTAGCAAATCTACTGTAGGAGAGTGATGTCAGTCACATTTACAACAATTGCTCAATGTAATTAGGGGATTTCTTTGACTCTAATATGAAGATGGGCAAGCATATAAGTATGAAATCTAGGCAAGCTTGCCACAATCTATACAACATGAAGAAAATCAGATAACACACGTGTCTCCGTCAGCCATGGAAATGCTTGTCCATGGGCTTGTTATATCTAGAACCCCATTAGACTAGGCCAACTGTCTCCTTTATGGTTTAGCACACTATCAAATTAATAGACTATTTTCCTAAAGAGATTAGTCACAAAAATGTTTGCAACCACTTTGTTGTTTGATTAGTCACAGGTCAAATGAGAGGTCAGACCTTTCTAGGTTAGGAAGGAAGAAAATATATCAAGAACAAAAAGTCAATACTTTGTTTGTTTAACAAAAACAAAGTAGAGGGGAAGAGGAGAATTAAATATGGTTGTAGAGGAGACATGATGAAGGAAGGAGATAATTTTATCCAGTGAATTTTTCCGGAAGAACTCAGCAATTGAGTTGTGGGAGCGAGAAAACTCTGGGAAGGTTGTACAGGGGGCAAGCAATGGCGTGATGGGTTGTGGGGGTGCAATGGCAATTGTTGCAGAGGGGTTGGGGGAAGCCAATAAGGTGGGAGTAAAAGAGGTGGGTGTGACCTATTCTAAGACGGGTAATATGAACGTTGTCGATACGAGAGAGGTTGTTGATGGTGGGTTTGATCAGAATGGTGGGCTAGATGACGTGGAGTTTGTTATCAATTTGGGAGTTCCATGAGGTTTGCCAGCGGTCACGAACAAAGGAAGCGATAAGCGGTTTGATGTCAGAGAGGGTTTTTGGAAAAGGGGTAGGGGGGAGGTTGAGGGCAAGCTTAGCGGCTGCATCAGCCCTGTCATTGCCAGGGATTCCAACATGGCTGGGTATCCAGAAGAAAAAAACACTTTTCTTGCAGAGGGTGGGAGAAAGGAGTTCCAGAGGAGGAGGTGGGATGTGATTTATCCCAGTTAAGGTTGAGTAAAGAAGTAAGAACAGCCTTTGAGTCGGAGAAAATGGCAAAGTGGCTGAGCGGAGAGTACTCAATAAAGTTGAGGGCGAGGAGAATGGCCTGTGCCTTGGCTGAAAAGATGGACGAGTAGTCGGGAAGTCTGCTACTGAGGGTGATGTCTTGGATGACGGCAGCAGCAGCTGTCTTGTTGCCTTCTTTGGAGCCATCAGTATAGATGAAGGTGTAATTTGAGAGTTGGTCATTGATTTGGTTGTGGGAATTGATGAAGGGGTTAGGGTGGGTTTGGGTTTTGCGATGATAGAGAGGCCCAGGTGGATAGAAGGGAGGGGGGTGGCCCAAGGAGGAAAAGTGGGCTAGGAGAAGGTACCGATGGTGGCAGGGTTGATGCTGAGATAGAAGAAGTCTGCTTTAATGCGTAAGCTAAAGGGAGGGAATAGGGTTTTAGTCCTATCAAAGAGGGTAGAGAAATAAGGGTACCTAATGAGGTTGTGAACAGGGTTCTGGGTGTTGGTGAGGACTCTTAAAAGCATAGGAGAGGCTAAGCTTTCTACATCTAAGTAGAAAGGGGGGTTCGTTGGCTTCAACATGAAGGCTGGTGATCGGGGAGGTCCTGTAGGCACCTAGACAAAGCCTGAGGGCTTCGTTTTGGATGGTGTTGATGTGGTTGAAGTATGAGTTGTGAGCGACACAGTAGACAATATTGCCATAGTCAAGCTTGGCACGAATGGTAAACCTGAAGATTTTGAGGAGAGCATGGCGGTTCGCATCCCAAGTGGTGTTAGAGAATGTTGAAGGAGCTGTTGCATTTTAGTTTCAGGTTGGTGATGTGTTGCTTGTAGGAGAGCTTGGGATCGAGAGTTAAACCCAGGAACCTCGTGTGTTTACTTTTAGGGATGTGATTGCCATTGAGCACGAGGTTCAGGTTGGGGTGGAGGTTGTTGAAATGACAGAAGTGCATGCAGACTGTCTTGTCTTTGGAGAATTTAAAACAGTTTTTGTTGTACCAGACTTGCAGCTAGTTGAGGCTGATTTGGAGTCTATTTTCAACAAGAGGAAAGATAGGGGAGGAGTAGAAGATGGTGTAGTCATTTACGTAGAGGGTACATTTGATGTTGGGGCCAAGGTTGTCCGTGATGTCATTAATGCTCAGGTTGAAGAGAGTGGAAGAGAGGATGCTGCCTTTGGGGGATGCCTTATTCTTGGGGATAGGGGTTGGAGAGGGTGTGGCCAATAGGAACTTGGAACTGCCTGGGTGAGAGGAAGTTTTGAATAAAGATGGGGAGATGGCCTCTGAGGCCAATGGTGTGAAGTTTGCAGATAATGCCGTATTTCCAAGTAGTGTCAAAAGCTTTCTCGAGGGGAAAAAAAATACTCAGTTCTGCATTAGTCACCAGTCCAATACAGAATTTATTTCAAGATACTCTTACCTTTATCCAAATCATCTGGCTCCAACATATCTACTACATGATCCCTTTGTATTCTTAAAGGATTAGTTCAGGGCAGAGGTTGTGTTATAATTTTTTGTCTGGCATATTTTGTTATGACAAACCCTTGATTTTCAGCGTATTTTGTAAATTTGTGTAATGTACAGGTCACTGTGTAATGTACAGGTCACTGTGTAATGTACAGAGCACTGCGCACTAGCGAAGCTTGCAAGTATTGTTAACACACACACTTGTGTAGGCCTGCCTCGCTAAAGTGAATGAAAATTGCGCTTAAAATACCAAAAACTTTAAAAATCATACTGTTATTATTATAAAAAATATTAAGATAAAGTTCACACCCAATTCTTGTATAATGTTGATTGTTGATCATGAAATTTGGGTTAACAATCCCAAAATAAAATAGAAAAATACTTTTGTTTATCATATCCAAATTTCATGAAGTTTTCTTTGACCAACTGTCAATATACTATTGAGATCTCAAACACACCTACTTCTTTACAGTATAGTAAACTTGCAGATTGTGATCACTTCACAGATACACGATTCAACACAATACAGGAGGAAAGTAGAATACTAGCTAATAATATCTTTGATATTTGACAGCCTGCATTTAAAACAACATCAAAAGTTTCACGTACACTGTACAGTGTACTAGCCTATATATGTTTTATGTACAGAACTTGTATGGGCATGTTCAATCATTCAGCTGTTAGTCTCGAAGTTGTGTCATTTTTTTTTTTTAATGAGTAATTCAAAATCATTTTTGTGTGAAATAAAACTTGCAATCGCATCAGAGAGGTA
This sequence comes from Chiridota heheva, assembly GCA_020152595.1. Taxonomy (NCBI): domain Eukaryota; kingdom Metazoa; phylum Echinodermata; class Holothuroidea; order Apodida; family Chiridotidae; genus Chiridota; species Chiridota heheva. The sequence continues at coordinate 716,045 of JAIGNY010000733.1, forward strand.
AGATGTTCATGATTTTCATTTAAATCATTAAAAACTCTAGCATAAATTTCACATGCTATATCTAAATCTTACGACACAGGTACAAGCTGTGTCGTAAGAAATTTCAGCCATAGTGTATTATACAATAAATTTGTTGTTAATGTGAGCCCTGGTTCAGGGGGGTCAAGCAAGTCCATCTTATATGAAAGAAGACATCAAAAGAAACAAAGTAGTGAAGAAAGCATTGAAAAATTTTATCCGTTAAGGAGATTTTCAAGTTTAAGCAGCAACATTATCTGTTAGGCCAGTCAGAAACGAACTTGGTAGTACTACATATTCAATGAAACATTGTGAAAAGGGCATTTGCATTTGCGGGACCAAACTTATGGAATATAATCCCATCCAAATTTGCAGGGCTACTTCCATTGCATCCTTTAAAGTCAATTAAAACCACATCTCTTTCTCAAAGCTTTCACTTCATCTTCTCCTATTGCTGTTAAGGTTGTTTTTAGGTTGTTTGTTGTTGTTAGGTTGTTGCTAGGTTGTTGTTTTAGGTTGTTGTCATGATTGTTTGCACATCTGTGTTGTTATTCCTTACTGTTCTTTATATAACGTGTATATTTATTTGCAAGGCTGTTTAAAAAAAAGTAAAGCACAACTGAACATTTTTATGGTAGTGCGCTATATAAGATTATCAAACTTAAACTTTTAATGTATTTTGGAAACTTCCTTGATTTACTGCAAATTACAAACATTTCTTTCAAAATTTCTTCAGATGATAATTGATGATATCTTCACTGGACTTTGATTTACTACTTTGTTAACATATTCAATGGTTCAGTCTCAAAACCTCTCTCTCAATAAAAACACAAGGAATGCGAGGAATATAATGGTTTGGTTTGGTGAGGTTAACAGCACCGCGACAGTCAGAGTCAAACGTGCCAAGAGGATGTTAAATAATTAAGGTGGAAAGGTTAGCAAAGAGATGATTGGAAAAGGAGGAAAGGATGGAGAGAAGTGAAGATTTTTAGAGGAAATAAGTTGTAGAAGAAAAGGTGGTAAGAAGGAGAGAGGAAGAGGGATGTGAGTAGGAAAGGATGGGGGTATGGAGAGATTAAATCAAGTGGGAAAGGAATACAATAGAATTAATTTTTAAAACACTACATGCAAAGTTTGTTATCTTTTGAGCCTTAATCTCTAGACAGCAGTATGTGTGCAAGTAAAGGTGTTTTCATCATGTCAACAGTCAGTTTGAGGATTTAAGGCACATGCTGACAGTAAATAATCCCTGAAACAAAAGTAAACAATTCTCATGTTTTCTCTTACTGCAAAACAACTTCCCTTGAAATAATCAAAGTATTTTTTCTCAATTTTCTTCATAAAAATCTAGATATATTTCACACCTTGAAGAATTTTAAACGGTTCCTTATTCAAGCTGCACATATCATTCAATGTCTTCAAACATTTTCTGTAAGAATTCACATCCCAGCTGCTCTCCCATTGGATATCACTCAGCCCCAGTTGACCAATCAGCTTCGCTTTCTGTTCCTTAGCTTCAAGCGTGGCCTGTTTTGATTCCTCCAGTCTTTTTTTTGCCGTTTTGATATTCTTTTTCAGGAACCATCTGTTTGATAAAAACAAAGAAGTATGAAATGATGGAAATATTTTTTACAAAATGGAAAATATTGACAAGCTTTTAATTTCTTCACTTCCTTAACTGCTTGATACTTAGAAGCAACTATGAGCAAATGCTACTGTATTATATGTGGTCGAGCCAGAGCTTTGACTGGAGGAATATGGGTAAAAAGTTAACAAAATGTTCCTGTTCTAAAATCTATTAAAACTTATATAAAGAGGGAAAACCCTACAACACCACTTTTCAGGTACTAATATGCAATAATCCCACAGGTACAGTGGCTCAGCTGAACTGGCTTCAAATCCCGCTGTGAGTTGTGCATTGTATCTTTGAGTGCAAGACACTTTACTCTGCTTGCTCTAGTTCGCTTAGCTGTAAAATGAGTACCAGCACTGCTGGACTAGAGTGCTGTCCCCATGGGAGTCAAGTGCGCTCATCTGCTTACGCCAAGAAAACTGGGGGCCAGATGGGCCGTCATGGCTCTAGTATTGATTGTCAAGAGGGTTAGGACTGGAAATTTGCACTTGTCTTCCCCTCCTGAGCTTCCCAGAACTCTCCCTCCCTAACAGCAACCCCCTCAACTCCCCTCCTCCCCACACCTGTCACTCATAATGAAACCTGGATTATTCAAAGCAAACAAGTTATTACCTTAGAGTTGTCTCTGGTTTCTTTGGCATGTTGCCAGATGGATCCCATTTTCCAGTGTATGCATAATACGACGAGTCCCACTCTACCTGACGATGAAAGGGTGTCTTGCTGGCATCTACAGGTTGCACATGCTCCGTTGGGAGATCACATGACTTGAGCACATGACTTACTGTAGCATGGACATCATGAGCAAGAAGGGAAATATTGACCGGTCTTAGATTTGAAGGTAAATCTGTGGATAGACAACAACAAATTATTTTGAGTATAACATAAGACCTATATCCACTAAAAAATATTCCTCCAAACAAAGAAAGCTCAAAATAATGAATCATATTAATGTCTGAAATTTGAAGAGCTGTAAAATGTCCTCATATTAATCTCATTTTGATTAAAATATTTGCTTTTTACATAGTTTTTAATAGATTATAAAGCAGTTAAGCCTCTATATGCCCAAAATGCTTTTGACAATTAAGAGAAAACATCTTCAAAACAAACAAAGATGTTGAAAATATTTCAACAGCTTTAGCTGCTATACAAATATGCCTTTCAAAAATAATGTCCATTATCAATACACCTTTGAAAATTTATGTTTAATTGTGGTACTCCTTTGTTTGATTATTTAACACATCACAAAGCACCAGTGTTCAATCTTGATTGAAGAAGTTTAATCACATGACCTTGCATCTCCAATCAGATCATATATACATCATAACTGACTTCAGTGCCCTGCATGACTTCAGCTCATGATAAAAGGTTGTAAACTATATATACAAGATGGTTGTGACTTTAAAGGAGACATAAAGTCTGATATAATCCTAGTTGATATGATAGAAATAAAAATAACAAATTTTCTGACTAAGTCTCATAACAGATTTTTTGTAATTATTAAAAACTGCCATGTTACTTACTACTATTGGATCTGCCATTTTGATTTTAAAACATGCAGGAAATGATGTTATCAGCTTAACAGGAGGATGTTGGGATGCTTTATAATCTATCTTAAGTTTTCTAGCTTATGAAAATTGTTTTCCTTTTGTAAGGGTCAAGGACATTTTTGTGTACACATGAAATTTAAAAAAAACATGCTGTTAAAACTTTGTGCCACAGCATTTTGTAATAAAAACGTTAATCTAAAGAAACACATTATAATCCTAATGTCCGTTGGGGAAATGATGTCACCATGCTCCATATTTCAATACAAAATTGAACAAAATGGCAGCCTTCATATTTTGATTTCAAACATAATTAATTTGAGATAGGAATAAGATTTTGACTTGCTGTTTTTGGTAGTTGGTAAAGATTTTAATCCTCTATCATATGAAATAATGATTATATCAGAATTTATTTATGTCCCCTTTCAGGCTGTGTTCTCATTCATTTCCTGATCATGATCCCAGACAATAAACAAGCTCCATGATTGTAGAAAAACAATGTCATGTGTTCTCATTTACATGCAAGCTCATCATCAAGCTCATCATCAGACCCACTGCAGGCAATCTGATTGCAGGCCATAAATTAATCAACTGGAAGCTGAACGGTGGGTCAATGAAAAATCTGTGAAATTTAATTGAACAAAACTAACGTGCTCCCAGGTCAATGATCCACGTTCACACACGTTTAATAAGAATCTCATCAATGGATCTGATTGCGTGCTCCGGATCATGTTCTTACCTTCGCATAAGACTGCGATCATATCCATAAAAATATATAGTTAAAAATTGGTGGACTGATCACCTGCAGAGAGTTAGATCGAGAGTCAGTCATGGGCTCGTAATCAAGCGAGAAAAAAGCTCCAGATTATTAGTTCTCTAGTTATTAAGTTTGTCATACAGGAACTTTTTAAGGTGTAAACTTTTGCAATGGATGAATGGATTGTTGTTCCCGTGAGGGACTATCCTACCTAGATGACAGGCGATTGTGGACATCACTACTCACCTCCAACCCACTTTCCATAAACCTTAAAAATCCACAAATTAAAGGAGAGGTATCGTCACATTAACACATTCATAAGCGAACGCCGCCATTCTGAAATGTCACTTCAGATTTTCAATTTTAATGATTGATTGTGAGAAATCTGCGATATTATCAATCACACATCTGCCAGACCGAACATAGGGGCCTACATGTGTTATCAATAACATCACAGATTTCTCGTAATCAATGAGGAAAACTGAAAACCGGAAGTGATGTTCCAGCATGACAGCGTTCGCTTCTGAATGTATTAATGTGACAATACGATTCCTTTAAAGGTAACTATTGTGATCAGTAAAATTTCACACTAGCTGGCACAAACTTTAAATGCCAAAGTTTAATTAAAATGAAAAGCAGAGTGTTTAGGTGATTCCTTATCATATATGTAATGCAAGAAAGCCCACTACCCCTGGGGATATTTTGCATCATACAATTCATATAGAATGCTCCCAGTAAAACCTAGGCACATTTCATTGTCACATACACAATAAAGTATTCACATTCATTATAAAGTATTCAAGTGAAAACACAAGACATTCTACATCACAAATGAAACAAGGAAAGCCAATTACGGAGGCCAGATGTCGGAGATGGCTGAATTTCCTGCAGCATATTTCTCTAATTGATTTGGGTATTAAACATGTAAGTATCTGAAAAGTACAAAACAATGGTGCCGGAAAGGGAGGTGGGAAAAAGAAGATAGGGGGGGGGGGGGGGCAACAGGGGCAGGGTTTCATTTACAGACTGGAGAAATGGGTGTGCGTTAGGAATTTTAAGTGTGCACCATTTTGTTGACACCGTTTGCATTGTGCATGCCGGAATTGTCTTCTATTACCGATATTTTAATGTGGAAACGTTTATGCCAAATATCAAATGAATTAATCAAAACACAGACTGATCAGCGGCGTATTTAGCTTTTGGTGCCAGTGGGGGTTAATGGTAATTATCGAAAAGGACTGTACAGAAAGCAGTGAATTGTTTAAAGAAATTTCACTAGGCTACCACAATCACTCCTATAGCTGCCTAGGTCAGCTGATGAGGGACACAAAGGAACATGTAAATTTAAGCACCCTCAAAATTAAGGAGATATTAAGCCAACATAACATGCATAAACTTTACTTAATGTGATGTTGTACCTTTTATAACCTTTATTCTACAACTGTATGGTCCGGCCGGAGCAGCCATTTTTTAGAATTTTGTTCACATGGGCGACCAAAATTTCTCAATGGGCGACCAAATTGTTGCCCAGTTAGTATGTTACAAATATCACTGATCGAAAGGTGTATGAAGCTGGGGAACATGCCTGCTGGTAAGATTTCAGTTTCCCGATCTCCCTGATTATATGTCTGCTTATTATAAGAATGTATTAGCTATAATACTTAAAGGATTTGTTCAGTGGTCAAGTATGTTCATCTTACATACAAGAGGACTTCGAAAGAAACAAAATGGAGTAGAAAGTGTTGAAAAATCTTAGTTAAGAAAATATTCAAGTTTTAAAGCTCTGTCTTATCTGTGTAGTAATGACTTGTGTAAAGTCTATGGTAAGTTGGCATCTTCATCCTCCCATTCTTAAAATTGTTAATGTATTTTAAAGAAAGTTTATTTAATATTTTCACTATCTAAATCATCATTCTTGAACTTTCTTCAAGTGGTATGTTATGAATATACCCTTCCTAGCTCAGTTTTACTACTTTTTTGACATATCCCATGAATTTCAAGCCACAGGACAAAATATCGCAGGATAAAATATGATAAAATAAATAGAAACTGAGGCTATGACATCACAACTAGTCTAATTTCAGTTGTTTCTGTTAGTAGGGTAGCTTAGCGAAATAATCGTGCCACAGCAGATAAAACCACCAAATTTGGCACAGATTCTCTTTAGGACTTGTTTATTAATATAAGCCTAGGAGCCCTCGTGAAGTCTTACGCGCATTGGCCTAAATCACAACTAAAAAATGGCCCCCATCTTCAAATAAAATATCCATTTCTCTGGTTCTGTGAGTCATTGAAAACATAAATTGGTATCAAAATATATATTTTTGATGCCACAAGAGTCTCAACTTTGACACTGCAATATCAGCAGGGCATTTAAAGAGACTTTCACCAATATCGTAGTCAGAGCGCCCATTATTTCCACTACAAATTTTGTGTATCGCTCGCTGCAATTCCATAATTATATAGAACAAAAAGGCATGTGACTCAATTAAAATCTATTAATTGAAGCTATCTTAGAAGTACATCAGTTTAGGGTGAGTTAAAAAATCACTTTAAGCAGTAATTTATAACTCCTGGGAACATTTGAAAACAATGTATGGGTGCACAAGCAAGAATTTTGTAAAATATTTTAGGTATCATAGTCACATCAGGAAGCTGAAGAAGGAATCAGCAAATGACAATGGGAAAGTGAGTGAATCTAAAGTGTTTGTAGAGCTGACAAGTTACATTGAAAGAGCTGTGGAAACTGGAATTCTCCTCTTCAAACTTTCTGAGATCCACTCCCTCTATGTGGATCGTCTGGAAGACATGCATGGGTATCAAGAAAAGAGCCCATAAGACTAGACTGAAGAATCAATTAACCTTTCCAGCTTTCCAAATAGGCCACGCCCACCATAGCAACGCGGTAACTATGTGTGGCAAACAAACCTAAAATCCGCAATCGTGCATTACCAATGCGTTGACATTTAGATGTTCGCGAGGCCTGCCACAAGCTTTGATTCATTTATGGCACTTTTCCGAATCTTTAGAGTTTTTAGCAAATAAGATAAACAAAATTCAGTTTGCTAACTGTTCTGGGTAACAGCAATCAGATTTACAAAGCCGACAGCATGCCCGTCAGCGCAATTTTTGTTCACCATTTTGCAGTCACTCAGTCTGTGTGTGCAGAAATTTGTTTTGTACAGTATGTTGCATTGACTACATGAACATGGGCTACTAGCTAGCTGTACTGTAGTACCAGTACCGCGTAGGATGTTTGCCTCACTTACTGTAGTTATGGAGATTTTGTTGCTAGGCAAATTCGGGTGATGATTGGTTAAACAAGCTGTTAATCATCACACCCAGAAAGGTTAATTACTGGAAAGCTTTCCAGAGGCACAAGAACAGTATTTTCAAAGAAGGAATGCAAAACATGTTGAAGGATGCTTTGAAGAAACGTGGCTTTGCAGAAGAAGTTATTCTAGCCAAGGCTGCTACGATTATCCAAAATGACATTTCAAATTACCAGGGCTTCAAGTTAGCTGGCAGCTTTTCACCAGAATGTCAAGAGGATTCATTGCCACCTGGCCTCAAGTGACTTATCACTTCATCCTAAATGGCTGTAACCTGAATGATCAAGGTTTTGTGATGAGTGGAGAGGCCCAGGTGGATAGAAGGGAGGGGGATGGCTCAGGGATGAAAAGTGGGCAAGGAGAAGGTGCAAAGAGTGGCGGGTTGATGCTGAGATGGAGGTTTGATTTGATGCATAAAGGGAGGGGATAGGGTTTTAGTCCTATCAAAGAGGGTGGAGAAAATGGGGTACCTAATAAGGTTGTAAACAGGATTCTGGGTTATGGTGAAAAAAAAGCATAGGAGAGGCTAAGCTTTCTACACCTTAGCAGAAAGGGGGGTTCATTGGCTTCAAAATGATAGAAGTGCATGCAGACTGTCTCGTCTTTGGAGAATTAAAAACCGTTATTGTTGCACCAGTCTTGTAGGCAGTTGGAGCCTATTTTCAACAAGAGGAAAGCTAGGGAAGGAGTAGAAGATGGTGACGTTGTCCATGTAGATGGCACGTTTAATGTTGGTGCCAAGGTTGTCCGCAATGTCGTTAATGCTCAGGTTGAAGAGAGTGGGGGAGATGATGCTGCCTTGGGGAATGCCCTCTTCTAGGATGCTGCCTTGGGAGACGCCCTCTTCTCGAAGGTAGGGGTTGGAGAGGGTGAGGCCAATACGAACTTGGAACTGCCTGGGTGAGAGAAAGTTTTGAATAAAGATGGGGAGATGACCTCTAGGGCCGATGGTGTGAAGTTGGCGGGTAATGCCGTATTTCCAAGTAGTGTCGAAAGCTTTCTCAAGGTCAAAAAATATGGCAATGAGGTCTTCCTTTTTTGCAAAGAATTCCTGGATAGCGGTGTCGACCGTAATTAACTGGTCTAGGGTATTGCGACATTTTCAGAAACCGCTTTGGTGAGGGGAGAGGAATCTGTTGGTCTCAAGGAACCACCAGTTTAGTCTCTGAATAATGATCCTCTCCACAATTTTACAGAGACAGCAGGTGAGGGCGATTGGGAGGTAGCTGGAGGGGTTGGCACTGTCCTTCCCCGGTTTGGGGACGGGGGTGACAATATCTGGCCTCCAGATAGGGAAAAGGAATGCAAGGACCAAATGTGGTTGAGGATGGTGAGTAGGGTAGTGGTGGCCTTTTTGGGGAGGTGTTTCAGGAACTGGTAGAGGATGTTATCTGGGCCATTGGAGGTGCAACCAGCATTGTGAATGGCTTGGTTTAATTCAGAAAGGGTGAGGGGGGTGTTGTAGCTCTCTGTGTTGTTGGACAGAAAGATGATACTCCAGGCTTCATCGCGAGCTGTTTTGGTTTTAAAAGCATTACGGTAGTTGGCCGAGGACAAGATGTTGCTGAAAGAGGCGGCAAGGTGGTTAACAATGTTCTTTTTGCTGTAAGAAGGGTACCATTCCAGGAGAGATGGGAGACTTTCCCCACCCTGCCATGGAAGCTGTTAACCATTCTCCAAATCTTCTTTGTGGGGGTGTTGGTGGTGAGAGAAGAGATGAAGTTGTTTCAAGTGTTGGTTTTACTGTCCTTGATTGTGCTCTTGGTCTTGGCACGGTTGATGCGAAAGAGATTGAGGGTGGTCAGGTGAGTTTTAAAGTTCCTGAGGGCCCTTTTCCTGTTCTTGATGGTGGTTTTGCAGTCATTAGAAGACCAGGGGTTGGGGGCTTAAGAAGTTGGGGGGGTGCTTAAGAAGTTTGAAAGTTTTGGGAATAGAGCAGGTGGCGATGTTGATAAGGATGTTACTGAAGTTTCACATGGGATCCTCACCCTCAAGGAGATGGGGGGAGAGGTGCGAGTCACAGAGGGATTCGAAAAGGGGCCAGTCAACTTTCTCGAGGTTCCATTTGGGGGTGTGGTCAGTGAGGGTTTGAAGGTTGGAGTGTATAAAAGGGTAATGGTAATGGTCACTACCACAGAGATCAGCAATGACCTTTCAGCTAAAATCAAGGAGGTGGTTGGGGGAACAGATAGACAGGTCAATACAGGTGAAGGAGCCTGTGGCAGGGTAAAGGTAAGTCGGGTAGTTATTGTTGAGCAAGGAGTGCTGTCGAAGAATGTTTTCAATGAGCTTGCCTCTGGGGGAGGTGGTATTGGAGCCCCACAGGGGGTTGTGGGCGTTGAAGTTACCAAGAAGGATGAAGGGGGAGGAGAGCTGGGGTTGTTAAGGCTGGTCTGGCTGAACGTTGGCATTGCGGGGGAGGGGGGGAAATAGATATTGGCAAAGAGTGAAGGTTTTATGGAGGGAGATAACATACAGATGGTCTGAAGGTCGGTGTTCACATATGCAGGGCTGTGTGGGATATAGTGTCTAACAAAAATAAAGACGCCCCCACAGGCCCTGTCGGCGTCCACTTGATGTTCGTGATAGCAAGCGAAGTTGTTGAGGGAATAATGGTCAGTGGTTTTCAAGAAGGTTTCTTGTAGGCAGAAGACGACTGGCTTGAAAGTGGTGGCCAGTGGGTCAATTTCTTCATAGTTGGCCTTAAGGCTCCTGATGTTCCATTGTATAATGTTGTGAATATTATTGTAATTGTTTGTGTTGCACACCATAAGGGGGCAGGGGGTTATCTGGAGGAAGATCTGTTGGGTATGAGTTGGCTTATTTTTTCTTTAAATCTGTCCCTGTTTCTTTAGGAGCACTTGGTTTTGAAAGTTGGACGAGAAGTATGTTCGGTAATTGAACAATCCATCTTCTCTTCAGTGTCATATGTGTGGGGTGGGTTTGGATGGTGGGCTGTTTGTTGATTGGTTGTTTGTTGTTTTGAAGTTTGTTAGCCAGGTTGGCTAGACTTTGATGGCATTAGAGGTGTTGGAGTAGGTGACTGCGGGAGTTTTAGAGGAAGAAGGAAGGTTGGGGAGAGAAGTAGTGGTGGTGGAGGTGGTTTGGGTAATGGGTATGATTGGGTTATTGGCAATGGTGATGGGCTTAGGACTGGGTAAGAAGAGCAAGGTGAGGTCAGTTTGAGTATGTGACTTAGTTTTAATTGTGTTAGGGGGGCAGTATTGGTGTTAGAGGAGACTGCGCTCGAGTAGGAAGGTTTAGTGTGGAGGGAAGCAAGAAATTGTTATCTGGCCTCCAGGTAAGTGATGTTGGGATTAAGTGTTTTCAGTTTGGTTATTTGCTTTTCCTGAATCCAGGTGGGGTGGTCTTTTTAAAAGGAAGGATGGTTGGCTGGGTTAGTACCGTCCTAATTGGTGCAGAGTGGGGTGCTGGTGAAGGAGGTGCTGTCATGGTCCAGGGCTCCACAGTTACCACAGCACGCTTGGCTGCGGCAGGTTTTACCATGGCCATACTTCTGGCACTTATGACAACAGAGGGGATTAGGAATATAAGGGGTGACAGGGATTCTCAGATAGCCGGCAGTGATGTGGGAGGGGAGAGTTGGTGTGGAAAAAGTCAGGAAGATGGTATTGGTGGGTGTTTCAGGACCGTCTCTCTTGAGGACTAGACGACAGGCTTCAGTAACGTGTTGATTGGTAAGTTCCTCTACGAGGTCTTCATCGGTGAGGTAGGCAAGGTCTCTAGTTCTGACCACACCTTTGCTGGAGTTCAGGAAATGGTGGGGGGTGACTGTAATGTCAGTACCGGTATTGGCTAGGGTTTTGGTGGTGAGGAGGGTGGTGGCTTGAGTGTCACTGGTGCAGTGCACCAGGAGATTGCCAGATCTGAAGGTAGAGATCTGGGGAGGGTACAGATAAGGCCTTGGAGCGCCTTGTGTATTAAAAAAGGGGAAACTTTTTCAACTTTCTGGTTTATTGGTGGCTTGTATGATTAGAATTTTGGGGACTGCGGCTGAAGAATGGTCAATGGAGGTAACAGGTGGGTCACGGGGAGGGGAGGGAGGGTCAAGGCAGAAGTGTTTCGTCATGATGGGGAGAAGAAAAAAAAACCAAGGGCTGAGAGACCCGAGGCAACTAGAAAAATAATCGCGGAACTTCCGCTGTACAGGTAATGATAAGACGTGAAAGTCTAGTCAGAATGGGAGTGAAGAAAAACAAAGAACGATCTAACCGAAAGCAGCAGATACCCTTCAACAGAGAGAGAATCCCAGAATATGAAGATGCAAAACAAAATTTACATGATAAAGTGCAAGGCAAAGTGAATCAGAATGAAAAGTTGGAGAGAATAGAATAGCAGTCACGCTACTTTCAAAACGTCGCACGTCATTGACCAAAGACCTTCAATTTGTGGAACACAAATCCTAATTTTTGGAGAGAAAATAATTACAATAGGCCAGAAACCATTAATTCTGGACCAGGATAGGGATGGGTGAATGTCTACAATGTGTTTTTCAAGGGCTTAAGTCCCAAACACTAAGAGCTAGACACTCCCCTGGGCTGGTCCATGCTTTACAGGCATGAACAATGAGAATTCCTTCTCACCAAGATTCACAAAAATTTGTCTTGCCCATTGGTTAGGAACATTTATTCAACTTCTTATTCTAACTGGAATTAAAGGAATATTCCCAATGGCTTCTTAAACCCATTAATAAACATTGGGTAGGAACATTTATTAACCTTCTTACTCCAACTGGAATGAATTAAAGGAATATTCCCAATGGCTTCTTAAACCCAGTTATAAAATAGAGGGCAATAAAAGAAACCAAACTAGGAGGAAACCATGCTGATACTTATTCCTACAGGGAGTTATTCAATTGTGCCACAATTCGCAAAGTAACTGGTGTGGTAAATCCGATTAAAGATGACAATATGTCATGCTTTTTAAATGATTTACTTCTTTGTGTTTTGATGGAAACACTTTTTTCTCTCTAAATTATTGAGATTGTGTATGGTATACACCTTACACAAACATATTTTCCCCTTCTTTTGTTAAACCAAGAGATTTCAAACAACAGTCACCAACTACAACAGTCAACACTTTCATTGAATATGCAGACAAAGTGTTCATACCTTACCTGGAAAAGCAGTTGTAGAATGCCTCAAGATTGAACGTTGTGTGGGACACTTACCTTGCAAACAGTTTAAAGGCATCAACCAGAGATAAAAGAGAAGAGGGTGCTCGAAGAAAGGTTTCAGGTCAGACCAAACTTCTAGGGACTTTCTCTGTGATCCAAAGAACAAAACGGAAGTGTTTGCCTTTCTGACATCTAAGGGTTGCCAAGTTTGTCTGTCCACCAGGCAAAGAGGTGCACATTACATCAAGTGAATCTGTTGTATCCATTGGTTCTAAGAACTCCATGGTGAATTGCGACCATGAGAAAGCCAACACAAGGGTTGTAGTGCACATACTGCATGCACTGATCCACAAGGGTAATAGTGCACATACTGCACGCACTGATCCTCAAACCAACCTGGCCAACATATCCCAGAACAATAAACCAACAAACCCATTAGCTCAACTTATGACACTCCCAACAATGAAGATATTGACTTTTGAGATAAATCACTAAACGTAACTCATGTCCCATTTTTAAGAATATACTTTCCCAGAGAATAGGAACAAGCCCATGGAAAAAACAACCAACCCAAACACAACAAGATCTTCCTCTAGATACTCAGGGACTGATCGTTCGTTTGGGCAATCATTTACAGACCGAGGTCTGAGCACAATGGGGGCCCAAAAATGCTGAGCAATAATACATTATGTACTTAAATTTGTCCCAGGTTTGGTTTGGTTTGACGAGATTTAGGGGGACTGTGACAGTCAGAGTCAAACGTCCAAAGGTTAGCAAAGAGATGATTAGAAAAGGAGGAAAGGATGGGGAGAAGTGAAAATTTTAGAGGAAATAAGTTGTAGAAGAAAAGGTGATAAGAAGGAGAGAGGAAGAGGGATGAGTGATAGGAAAGGATGGGGGTGTGGAAAGATTAGATCAAGTGGAAAAGGTTGCTGTTGCAGAGGAGGGTGATAATGTTGGAGGGGGATTGTTCTTAAAGTTGTAAATAGTGGTGGCAGGGGATAGGAAAGATCTGGAGTTCGCGTAAATCGGACAGGTTAAGAGGATATGCTTGATCAAGAGATCAGTATTGCAAGTGGAACAGATAGGTTTGGGAGAGCCAGAAAGGACGTAGGAGTGGGTAGTGAGATAGGTGTGGCCTAGGCAAATGCAGGTGATGTCCCAGGTTTCTGTTTTCTAAGTTAAATTTTCCCTTTAAGTCTGCTACATTATATGAATTCAGGTTAGATCAATTTTCTTCTGTTATAATTCATATGCAGTCTTTCACCCCAACCTTTAATCATCCTATTTTCATATGCAGTCTTTTACCCAAGCTATGATTATCCCATGCCTTTGCTTGTACATAAAATACATTTTAACCGACTAATAATCTGTGAAGACACATGCATATGAAAAACAAATATCAGATTACCAGGCCCCCTATAAAAAACCAATCATTGAAAATGCCTCTCCTGCTTTCTTTTGAATTTGTAATATGCATGATGGTGTAATTTAAGGTCATGCATGCATCAGTGCAGGATGTGCCATTTAATAGCACTCCCTGGTCTATAGCCTTTTCACTATCCCTCATTATGGTAGCTGGGGAAAAGTTGTTTTCCCTGATATGATCACCAGACCATATATATATCAATGGCTTTAGGTTGCATAACTTTTTTTTTAATGATTTTTTTGTTATGTCCTTTTTTTTTTTTTTTTTTAGGTTTTGGTATTATCTGTGTTTTTTTTATAATCACGTCACCCACATGTACATATATGTGAGGATGAGATCACTTTGCTGTATAGGCAAATAACTGCCTATGCCTCCTACGTTACATGGCCACCTACCACTAAAATTGGTGGACGAGTACCCTTGGCCCAGAACTTTGTCTCTAAAGTTTTGGGGTACAAAGGTCAAAAGGTTAGTGGTCAAATGGGATAAGTTTTTGGTGATGGCTATATCATTTGAAGGAATTACTTGATATCTTTACAAAATGCATAGGTGGAAAGGGTTTAACATTCTAACAAAACTTTTAATAATTGGAGGTTAAAAGGTCAAAGGTCATAGGTAAAATAAGTGTTTTTATGCAAAATTTTGCAGATTCTTAAACTCAAAAAGTTTGTTGTACTATGACACCTTGGTACATGAATTTGTGTCCTGTATAGACTCTGGGGCCAAAATGTTAAAGAGCTATTGACATTTCCCCCTATAGTTATGGAAAGTATGTGTGATGTGAGCATGAATGGTGTCATACAGTAGGGTACGATAAATGTGAAAAATCTCAGAAGATATTTCAGTGATTAGGGTGAAGGGTCAGAGGTCAAATATGTGATTTTAGGGGGTAATTATGTACTAATTTGTACAATTTGCAGTATTTTAAACTCAAAAAGTACAAGACCTATAGTATATTGTACAAGGTCAAAAGGTCAAAGAGCTATTGACCTTTTTCACCATTTCCCCTATAGTTATGAAATGGTAAGTGTGACATGAGCATGAATGGTGTTATACAGTAGGGTGTGATCAATGTGAACAATTTCAGAAGTTATTTTAGTGATTAGGGTCAAGGGTCAAAGATGTGATTTTAAGGGGGTAATTATGTACTAATTTGTACATTTTTGCAGAATTTTAAACTAAAAGAATACAAGACCTATACCAACCCTATGTTGTACCATGGTACCTTGGCACATGAATTTGTGTCATGTACTCTGGGGTCGAAAGATTAAAGTTCAAAGGTCACAGAGCTATCAAACTTTTCTCTCTCACCATTTTTCCCTATAGTGATGGAATGGTAAGTTTAACATGAGCATGAATTGTGTCATACAATAGGGTATGATTAATGTGAAAAACTTTCAGAGTTATTTCAGTGGTTAGGGTTAAAGGTCAGAGGTCAAAAATGTGATTTTAGGGGATAATTATGTACTACTTTGTACATTTTTGCACCATTTTGAACTAAAAAAGTACAAGATCTATACCAACCCTATTTTGTACAATGATACCTTGGTACATGAATTTGTGTTTCGTAGACTCTGGGGTCAAAAGGTCAATGGTCAAAGGTCTGTTTGTACTCCCATTGGCAGACAATCAATCAACATGCCGCAAGAAAGATAGCCAAGCCTGTCTCAACATCTGTTTTACTCAGTTGCATGGGCAGTGCAATCCATCAAAAGTCACAGAGCTATAGTGACCCTGAGAGCTATTTCTACCACTATGCTGTATGATCAAGGTGATGAGATCAACAACTCCATGCATTACTTTCTTGTCTGTAAAGGTGGCCTTCCTCACTTATTTATTATTTAATCTTTGATCAACATTTGTAAAGATGATGTGGAATACAAACCAGAACTAAAAGGTTTTGTGGTTCCTATGCTTTTTCATAAGCTGATTGTAACATTGCATGGTGCAAAATTCTTGGTACTGGTAATGTACTGCCAAATGGTTGGTACTGGTATTACCAAAGTATCAAGTATTTTACAGGTGACTACCCAAAAGTGGCAAATATGAAATATAACTTACAGTACCATGGAATTGTACACCAAAAGAAATTCCCACTTTACAAGGAGCTTCCGTTTTAAAACATAAATATACACATGATCTCTAACTCAGTAAGATAAAACACTAATCACATCCGTAATATTAACAGAATTAACCAATCATGATACTATGCAAGTCTTGCAGTGACTTGCGCATGTGCGTAATTGGCCAATTTTTTTATTTTTAACCATCAGTATTTTCCAAACAAGCAAGAACAACTCAGTGTAGGCCTACTCTTGCAAAACTTTCAAAAAGTTACGGGGCAAAATGAAAATATAAAATACTGATTAATATCTCAACATTATTTCCAAATTC
This sequence comes from Chiridota heheva, assembly GCA_020152595.1. Lineage (NCBI taxonomy): Eukaryota > Metazoa > Echinodermata > Holothuroidea > Apodida > Chiridotidae > Chiridota > Chiridota heheva. The sequence goes on from JAIGNY010000733.1 coordinate 732,289, forward strand.
TTAGTCTGTTCATGCCTTTTAGGGCTTCTAATATTTAGTACAAAAATCATCAATATTAAAATCCCCAATGGGCCGAAAACCTCTGTGATTCTGTTTACTACTGACTTTGGACTGTTTTGTAAACAAATCAAACTACACATTTCAGCTTGTGCAATAAAGTAGCAATCAGTTATAAAGAAGTCCTTGAAACTTTTGAAAACTCACCTTAAATGGGTTAAAACAATAAACAAATTGAATGGATATCTGAAATTCCTCATCCAAATGGCAAAGCAACTCCCAGATTTTAATTTCAAAAACCAAAGGGTCAAAATTAAAGTTTAAAAGTGCTTCAAAATGGCATCCAGAGCACATTTTGTTTTGTGGTAATGTTAATGCGATACTTGTCTATGGGCCAGGCAATTGGTATTTTAGTTGGTATAATAGTTGGTATATTGAAATTCAAGTTGATTACAGTTTGGCTTTAATAATGTAGCTTAATTTGGCTTTTTTTTTAAGTGATTTGGCTTTTTTCCGCTTGGGACGATTTTGACATATTACAGTTCTTTGTTCAAGTTTTGTTTGGAAAAAAATAGTTGCTGATTGTGAAAAGAATTTTTATTATGTGACTTACAGATGATTATTTTTAAGGTAAATGTGACATGATGGGTGGAAGGGGGTTTACTTTTCTTTTTCTTAACCTGCCCTTTCTTGTCAAAAGGAAAAATTTACACTCAAAATGTTCAACACTATTGTGAAATTGCAACATTTATTTATTGACCTAATCGATTCTGAGACGAAAGTAAATGCATACATGTCTTTTCAAAAGAATTTAAATATATTCTTATGACATTTTCTTGTTACAATAGTACAACGTTACTGTATTGCATATTGAAACTAGTAGCACACCATAACTACTGTAGGCTAACTGTTATTGAAAGTTTGAGGAATAGCGGAATATTTATTAACTTCACAAGTTTTGCGACTATGTCTTCCGTAATATTATGTTCATATGAAATTTTTAAGTGATGTAACATACACATATACATATATATTTCAAAATAATCATATTTTTGCTGAATTTTAAGTGATTTAAAGGTAACTTTTATAACTTATTCTTGCAAGTACCGATACTGACGGTACTTCAGTATTTTCATTTGGTGGTATCATACCATACCGGCACTAAGTAAGTACCGGTACTTTTCATAGTACCGATATACTGTGCAACGTTAGCTGATAGATTTGCAAAAATTTGTATTAAGTGTCATGTCAGTGTATATCATGAAATATTTGTTTCATGATATTTATTCATAAGCCACACCCACCATGCAGATCAATAAAAATGTTGACAACATTAGCATTTGCATCATGAATAAAAACATTTTAAAAGCAAGTATGATGCCAAATTGGGTGTTCATTTATCCTATTTCAAGAGTTTTTCAGTAATCCCCGCTTACTCATTAATATCTATGACATCTCTACCACAACATTAGAACATATGTATAAACCATGATTCATCTATGTACGATATATGACATAAATCTGATATACAGTTAACGAGATACAGTATGGTGTTTACATCATTTAGCACTTTTACATTAAGCCATGCCTACCATGCATACTAATGACATCTGTTAATACCATAAGCATATACACATAACCAACAATATTATCGTGCCCAAATGACACAAAATGGACATAATTGTTCATTTATCAATTTCAAAATTTTCAATTTAAGCCCCACCCTCTTATCAATATACATGAAATCACCACCACAAACATTAGAGCACATCTGCAGACCATGAGCTATCTGTGTACCACACAAGTTTTTGAGATATCATGTTTACTTGTGATTTTGTTTCCAAATCATATTAAGCCTCGCCCACTACACATATTAATGAAAATAAATGTTTTTATACAAAGAAAACACACTACTTAGCGAACATCATTATTAAAACAAATATGAAATAAAACAGACATGTCATTCTCAAAATCAAGAGCATTTCAAGATTTTTATATTAAGCCCCTCTTATTCATTAATATGCATGATATCACTACCACAAACAATAGGGCACATCTACAGACCATGTGCTATCTGAGTACCACATGATACATTAATCTAGTTTACCATTCTTCAAATACCACGTTAACCAGCTCTTTACAGCAAAATCATATTAAGCCCCACCCACTATGCATAATAATAAAAGTCAAGGACATTACCACGAAAAACAATAGGGCACATCTACAGATCATGAGCTGTCTGTGTAACCACATAATAACACATAATATATTAATCTATGGGCTACAGTATCTGTGTACCAAATATGACATGAATCCAGTTTACCCTTCTTGATACTGTGTTTACAAGCTCTTTTCAGCGAAATCATGTTAAGCCCCGGCCACTATGCATAATAATGAAATTCAATATTTTTACATTATGAACATGTACACACCAGCTAACATCATAATCATGCCAAATATGAAACAAAACAGACATGAGTTTGTTAAAATATGAACATTTCAAAAAAATTACGCTAAGCCAGGCCCACTGATTTATATGCATGACATCACCATCAAAAACAATAGGGCACATCTACAGACTATGGGCTTCCATATGTGTACCACATACATGTATAACATCAATCTAGTATATCATTCTTGAGATATCACGTTTACAAGCTGGCCGTCACGTACATACATACAGACACATCCACACACACACACATACATACACACACGCTATCGCATCGGAACTAAAAAAGGAACTGAATCGAATTTCCTTGTCTTCTTTGAAGTGTATAAGGGGCTGGTTCTGTCGTTCCAATCAACAGAATTGGGTCTCTTATAAAATATTTCAATATCACAAAGCGTCAACAATCTGCATAGCTATATTAATGTGGACTATACATGATTTTCAATAGTTTACACCAACAGCACCCATATGTTGAAATGCATGCATCGCACTCATTTTTAAGCAATCCAAAATCAATTTAATTAGTCCATGCCTAAATAACGTTATCTGCAAAAAACACCCGTGAGCAACCTTTGTTATAAGTGACCAATGGTGCCTGTTTCCTATTTTAGTGAGATTCATTTTGACATTTTTAAACTTTAAAATGACAAATTTTATGCAAGAAATTTCATTCCAATTTGGCAACCACTTATGTTATAATTTGTTTTTAAGTCAAGCAAAGTGAAACAGCTTCAACATTAGTTATGAAACCATGTTGATAATTTTAGCCATGATTTTGTGAAAGTTGCCGTGAAAAAGATGGCAACACGGCTAGATTAAACTGTAGGGGCAGGGATGGGGTAACGCCCCAATCCTAAAACTTTTCAAAAATCGAAACGGTTTTTGTGTATATTTGAAATGATTTTCAAGCAATATTCTGCCACCTCAACCATGAAAAACATAAGGGCTTTCAGAGGCTCCGCCCCTGGCCCCCACCAGGGGCCCTTGAGCAGGCCCCTGGGCCTTCAAGCAGGCCCTTATACCCTTAATCGGGCCCCTGGACCTCACACCGTTGTGGCACATGTACCACCATAGGCGGTACACACTTATACATACATTTTTATTGATACCCCCCACCCCAAAAAATAAATAATAATAATACATTTGTTCTGGTGGAGCCACTGATGACAAAAATGTTCTTCTTTATTTATAATAATTTTAAATAATTTCTTAGGTCAAGTACGTATTTAAATTAATTTATTTCCCATCACTTGAAAATTTGTCATGACTCCACATACTCTCTTGAAGAATGTTTGAACCATAGATTAATCCCACTACCCGCAAACCATCCAATAATCGAACACTGGTCTCGCACTTAATGTAATGACCTAAAATAAAGGAAATGAGTATGGCCTACAAATACATCTGAGATTTAGTATGCCTTTGATAAATGGAACTGTTAAACAGGAAACAACCATTTAAACATCCACACTGAACATTCAATTTACAAAAGATAGAGAACTGGTGTGGCCAGAATTATGTTTTGATTTGGTTTCTGATTAGCGTATGGCTTTTTGAACAATCTATGGACAGGTAGCAAAAACTTCACACTTATTGCAAGAAAATACACTATGAGCCACAGAAATAGCCATTTCATCAAAATCAGTTAAAAGTTCACCATTTTGCAGTATTTGAATTTTGAAGGCTTTTTATGATAAATTATGTTCTAAGTTATACAAGACATCATGTACAGAGAAAACCTATTTAATTTCATGATGTTAACTCCTTGTTTTCAATTCTTGACCAACATTCTTTAAATGCATCACTTGAATATTACCAAGACTCCTAAGAGGTTTTGGAAATTCAAAACCTGTAAAATGGACCACTCACAACCGATTTGGATGGAATTTTGTTTAATTACGTATGTACAGCAATTACCTCAGGCGTAAAGGCCATTAGGTTCTGTGCTGAAAATATTTTTACAACTTCACTGCATCAATTACATATAAAGGTAGTCATGCATGCCCACTCCAGACATATTCTTCAACTCTAAATGTCAATAAACAGCCAACTATTGTTGCTCAGTAACCTTTCTGCTCCACTACCCTGAACTAATATGGCAAGCAAATACACCACACTTGTGTGATGAAACTGGTTAACAATAGATCCTTTCATTAAATCAGGGAAGCGGAAAGTTCAGACAGGGCTAATATCTCAGAAATGGTTGAGGTTTCAGGAAGATTTAGCTTTCTAAAATCCACCGTAAGTCGGATATTTTGATCAATTGAAGTAACGGTATTTACACAGCATGACCTGTACATAAACCCTTCGTTTTGATACATATTGATACAACTTACAGACTCAAACTTTACCTGGAATATGTTTTGGCTTTGTGATCCCTTGCTGTTGTCGTTGTCGGCGTAAATAGAACGTCAGGTGAGTTGGTGGCACGTGACCATGTTGGTGGAGCCCATCAATGTATGCATACAATTGCTTCAGGGAGTTTTCATTCACAGCCTTGGGAGAAACCAGTAAAAAAGAAAATTCATTTCACCTCCAAAAACAAACAGACTCATAAGTCTGAGGAAAAGTTAACAAGGTAATATTTTCTCAACTAAGCTAAATTTAAAGGAGGTGACTGGCGTATTTTTCTTGAGTCTCATCAATATACGAACACACTTTTTTTAACATGTGATGGTACAGAAAATATTTGATACTAGTTAATGTTCAACTTAATCATACTTATTTCTTATAAATATTTGAATAACTTTTCAACGACGAGCATCGAAAATTAGACCTGTGGTATTTCAAAATTCCCTTGACTTAGCAAAAAGACGCCCTCACTTTTTGACCAAGACCTCCATTAAAGGCTGTTACACACCGAACACGACACAGTAAGCAATTTTTCATACAAAATTGAATAATACAAAGGAAAAGAAACATTTTGACCTCTTGTTTTCAAAGAAGTATCATCATGGTATGGCTATTCAGATGATAACTGAAAATTGTTTGAAAGGGCCTTTCCACGCCCATTAAAGCAAAATTTGCATCGCAAGAGAAAATCGCGCTCTACTGAAACAAATTTCTCTACAGTTGGAAAAAAAGTATCTCTAACAATTTTTCCAGTATCATCAGAAAGCCTTAATTGTAAACTTGTGTAAGTAAAAGTCAATACATCTTATAGTATTTGTTTCCTGTATGATTATCTAAAAAACAGCTCGCCGTTTGGTGTGTTACGGCCTTTAGGATGGTTTAAATAAAAGATAAACAAATGGGAAACTCAATAAACACTAATACATGGGAAACAAACAATCGTATCATCATTGGTATCATGATGATCATTACGATGATCATTATCACTACGATGATCATTATCATCCTAATGTCTGAATGAACGACAGCAATTCTAGTCCTCTAGCAGTCATTTTTAATTCTGTAAGAGCTTGCCTTAAATTTCTACTGAATGGACTAGGTTTTCAAAATGTTTCACTTCAACAATTACATACAGTAGCTCTATGTACTGCACCTTAATTTCCTTTACTAAAGCAGGAAGGGAGCTGGGAAACAGAAACAACTTCCTGACAAAACAAGCTTGCCTGACAAAACAAGCTTGTCCACTTCACCTGTCCTTTAACCAGTTAACTGCGGAATTAACTATTGTAATTTTTACCCCATTGCGTAATTAATTATGCAGTTAAGTGGCTAAAGGTTAAGTTCAGTGGTCATTCATGTTCATATTTTATGAAAGTGCGCATTAAAGGCAACAAAATGCTAGAGAATGTATTAATAATTCTTATTCTGTTTTGAAGATATTCAGTTTCATCAGATATGTGTATAAATGACTAAATAAAAGATTTTGTGTATTTTTTACACTATATTCTAAGATTATGTGACTAACATCACCAATAGGATACGTCAAAGAGAACCAAAAGTCTAGTGACCCGGAGGGGTCGGCAACTTCAAAAGTCTAGTGACCCGGGGGGGTCGGCAACTTCATACTAAAAGTGGTAGGGGTGTGCAGCCCAACAACCGAAAAGCATACCAGCAATATCACAGAATTTTTGGTAACTGCAGTATGAAAATATATAATTTAGATATTCACAGTATGAAAGAAGTCAATTTTAATACCGGCAGTACGATTATTCATTAAAAAATATTGTAAAAATGGACCAGCAGTACAAAATTAGCAGGGTAAAACCTCATTTTTTGGGACCTGCACTACGAAAATAATGAAAAATATACTTTTTTTACTTGAAAAAAAATATAAATGGTTATCTCACATATGGAAGTGCACCCCCCCCCCTCCCTCCTACACACACATATACACAGGTCCAATAAAGTAATAACTTACTTGAAGAAAAAAAAAATGGTTATCTCACATATGAAAGTGCATCCCCTCCCCACCCTCCTACACACACATATACACAGGTCCAATGAAGTAATAACTGTGATTTACATCAAAAATATTTTGAATGCATAGCAAAAGTTAATTAATTTTGCAACAAATGCTTTAATAGCTTCTATGAAAGGGGTGGTATTATAAGCCTCTCTGCTAAAGTAGTCTGAAGAGGCTTTTCCGGTAATTTTATTTTTCTCCTTTGTATTTAAATATAAAAGACAGACAAGTCTGAGGATTTATCAAACCTTTAAATTTACCAATAACTAAATAACATTTCAGTACGTCAGATCACAAACTAACACGCATGCACTGATGTTGTGGCCTTTAATGGATTAGTTCAGTGGTCAAACATGTTATCTTGTATAAAAGAGGACTCCAAAAGAAACAAAATGGTGAAGAAAACATTCAAATATCTTATTCCATTAAGAAGGTATTCAAGTTTAAAGCTTTGCCTCATTTGTGTATAAACAACTGGTATAGTAAGTTAACTATGGAAGGTTGGCACCCTCATCCTTACAATCATAACAAATGTTAATGTATTTTAAAGAAAATTAATTGAACTTCTTTATTAATTTCTTTAGTTGGTATATAATTAATTACCCATACAAGATTACCTTTTACTACCCTCCTGACGTATCCAATGGTTTTTAAGCCACAAAATCGCAAGTCAAAGTATAATACAATACACAAAGAATTTGAGGCATCTGAGACTGTGGACTTCACAAGTAGACTCATTTCAGTCGCTTCTATAGAAATGATACTAAACTTTGAAGTTTAATATCTCCTTAACAGAATAAGATTTGGAATGTTTTCTTCACCATTTTGTTTCTTTTGAAGTCCTCTTTCAGATAAGATGGATTTGCTTGACCACTAAACTAAACCTTAAATTAATGTACATCACGTGTAGCATATTAGCTTCTTTATGAAATTGTGCGAATAATGTTCACATTTCAAACAATGCAATGAAGTCTGGTATTTCTAAAAAAATACCACAGAAGTGGTCAACATTTGCAAAGGTGAAAGAAAACTAGACGAGCATCCACTACAACCTGTTTAAACATTGACCAGTGTTAATTAGTCATTTATTTGTCATGTGTTAATTACTGATTTAATTATCGGTCTCATCGAAACAAAAGGTAATCAAATTACTAACACATATCCAAGGATGCTTGATTAATGTACTGTACTTGTTTTTTCTATAATATTCTTCTTAAATAAACCTGATAGCAATGGTGTAATTTCCATTGAAAAAATGGGGGGAATGAAATTAAGTTTTGTACATTAAGGGGGCAAGTGTGCAGAACTCACATTTTGTCCAGGGGTCCTCGGAAGTTCTCAAAATTTCATTCAAAGGGAAAAAATGTATGTCCAACAACACATAGGACGAAGGTATATTATACCCCCCAGCCAAAATTCAAGTCAAAAAGAGCTATAATACACGATATACAAAACACAAAATCATGAAAACGCACAATGTGGAAATATGTTTTATTGTTAACGTTTCTGTGCATGTATATAAATCTATGGTCACTCTTTAAAAAATATCTGTAGTCTAAAAGAAATATGTTTGATAAGCTTCCAATAATCTACTATGAACGTGTAAATTTGGTCAAACTTTTAAAAAGGAACCTGTGTATCCCGCCGCCCCCTTCCTCTTCTTATCTCTCGGTGTCTTAGTTCATGTATTAAATACGATATCGCACAAAGCGTTAACAAGTTACTAATAAAATATTCTATTAAGTGCCCTTTTGAAATCTAAAAACATAATAAGCACTTGGAATTTCAAAGCTTCTTAAAATACAAAAATGGTTTTGACCACACGCACGTCCCGGGTTCGTATCCCTAAGGGTCTGCAACCAGTGAGTTCACAACTTGTTATCAAAGGCCGTGGCAGTCTTGATATAATGTCAAGCACTGGATGCTTTCGGGACGTTAAACATTGCTATGCTATGCTATTTGACGAATCTATAGCCTAATCTTGGGGAGAAAAAATAACCCTGATATATACATGTAAGCTTGGGCGATATTCACCTTCAGACATCTACCTACTGTGATGTAGCGGTTATCATACCTGTCTACAGACCACGAGGCCCTGGGTTCAAGCCTGGGTTGGGTAGACACACCAGTGTACCACAACTGGTTATCAAAGGCCGTGGACATTGACTTGGTTGTCGATGTTATGTCTGTCCGTACGTCGTACCTGTGTCCTCGTCTGGGTCGTATTAAGCGTTTCGTGATAGCATTGTTACTATCATAACCGAATATGCAGGCGACGAGTGAACACACAATTACAATGACGGGGTCGCACCTTCAGACACTATCGATATATCGCTGGATATACATCAATTATATCAAAATATCGATATGCAAATTGCAAGACGTCACACATTGAAATAATATAACTGTTTTGTACCAGGTAATATTGCTCCAGCACAAAAAATGGAAAGTACACATTTTATAGTAAATCTACAGACTTGAATAGAAAATATGTACATAAATCTTCAAATAAACACCCATTATTCTGAAACGAATCATTTTTTTGCATTGTCTCTTTCTCAAAAAATAAATCACAGAAACATTGAACTTCTATAAGTTTGAACATCATTTTTTTCGCTATTTTCTTGGAACTGGTATATAGCTTTTTTTGGTAATGAAAACAGGCCAACTTTACCTTTGAATGCTACATGTAGGTACCACTTACAGTGCCTGTTTTAAATTTCCTACTGAAAGGGCATCATTTTTGCACTCTTTTTTGAAGACCTAGACATTCAGAAGTCAATAAATATTTATAGAAAGTGTCCTCTGCTACTACAGATCGAACAAGTGGGCTCAAAAATCTACACACTGTTTGTACTACAGTAGTGCTGCTGACTGTACAGAAAGTCTGAAGTGTGAACGGACAAATTAGTGGGAAATATCTTTTAGTTTTGAGGATAGGTCAAATCTACTTTCAGGTGTCAATTAAGGGCTTTTCCACATAAATTTGGGGATGTGGTATTCCTTTTGAGGAATTTAGATGCAATGCTTAAGGATTTAAAATCTCATTGATTGCAATTGCTCAACCATCACAAATCATAAAATTTTTAACTTATATTATTGCGCAATGTCCATAGCGGCCTGTACATACAGAGTACAGTACTGTATGTCCGGAATTAAGAATTTCCTGCCTGTGGAACATAATTGTAGGTAATATTCATTGAAATATTGATGACTTAATCAACTCTTAACATTATTGACTGCCTGCAACTTTGATATTATTAAAATTACAAACTTTGTGTGGCTGTATAGTGAGGACAGGTGCATGTTTAGTTGTCATGTTAACTTCTTTATTAGTTCATGTATAGTACAATATTGGTGGAATACATTATATTGATATATCCCTTAAACTCAATATAGACCATATCGATATGGGTCAATTAAATAACTAGACATCAATGATGTTATAGCTCAACCCATTACAATGCAAGAAGAATTGATTGCTTTCATTGATTTCATTTTTGTCATATGTACTTTTATGATGTTTTTAAAGTTTGATTTGAGGTGCATTCCATTTGTGGGCAATTATTCATCATGTTAAAAATTCAAGAGTTTCAACTTTCCCGTATGAGTTGTATTCAGTTTGTTTGTTTGGGTGTAATGGCACCTTAACAGTCAGGTCATATGTGCCAAACGAGGTTAGTTGTGAATGACTGTCAGATTGGTTCCCAGTAATGACTTAGTTTTGCGGTGGGTGCAATGAGGTTCATGTTATAGCGATGTCTGAAAAATTATGCTTCTAACAAAAGCTATGTGACATTCAATGCATGGTGCCATCATGTCTCACTTGATTAATGACGTTGGCGAGGTCATAGGTAAATTCCACCACAACATATAGTTAGAAAATACATTTTGCAAACATAACAAAAAAGTTTAACATTTACACATTAATCTTCATAAATGTTAGATTAATTTCATTTGGCCGGTACTGAAAAAGATTACTAACCAAACATGTTTCAAAACGGCCAAATATGTTATAATTAGCCAGTAATCGCCAAACTAGCAGCTAAGGTTGTGACAGTTAGCATTTTTTCATAAATGTACAGCTGTCACCATTACGGTTCATAACCGTTTAACCGTAAGGCCAGTTGTCATAAGTGGACGCCCTTTAACGCATAAGTATAAAGCGAAATCTTCGCCAGGTTCTTAACAATTATCTACCTACTGTGGTGTAGCGGTTATCATACATGTCTACAGACCACGAGGTCCTGGGTTCAAGCCTGGGTTGGGTAGACACGCCAGTGCACCACAACTGGTTATCAAAGGCCGTGGACATTGACTTGGTTGTTGATGTTATATCTGTCCGCACGCCGTACCTGTGTTCTCGTCCGGATCGTATTAAGCGCTTCGTGATAGCATTGTTACTATCATAAGCGATTACGCAGGTGACAACCCCGTCATTGTAATTGTGCGTTTACTCGCCGTCGTCGGTTCTTATTAATAGACCTTCCATAGCAACCCATGCTAATCCACCACTTGGAAGACGCTACCGTTATATTCACTATGTAATGTGCAAACATGCACTTCCTGCTTCTCGTATGAGTGTGTTAAAGTCAAGTTGACATGTACGATCGTTACTTAAATATTGATATCTGGTGTTTTTATTCTTACATAATTAGTTCTTAAATAAATTATTATCCCGATAAAAAAATCATATATTTCATGTAATTTCTTTGTCAAATACTGTTAAAAATCTTGTTTAATGAGGAACGAAACATAACATAGAAATCATGCTGCCAAATTTGTTTGTGACTTCAAAGAAACATACACATGAAATATAATGGAATTTCGTTTTAAAGTTATGCCCTAATTGTGTTTCATTTGACTTTTTACCATAATTGATGAAGAAATTACTGTTTTCCCCTTGAACTTAACAAAAATCTTCGTATTTCCAAACATCCACGTGGAAATAATTTATTTAAAACGACCTACCTGTGGAGGGGAGGGTGGAGGGAAGGGTGGAGGGAAGGGTGGAGGGGAGGGGGAAAATGGAGCGGTAGGGGAGAATGGAGCGGTAGGGTGGAGGGGGAGGGGAGAATGGAGCGGTAGGGTGGAATGGGAGGGTGGAGGGGTGGGTGGAGCGGTAGGGTGAAACGGGAGGGTGAAACGGGAGGGTGAAGGGAGAGGGTGGAGGGGGAGGATGGGGGAAGGGGAGGGAAGAGTGGAGCAGGAGGGTGGAGGGGAGAGGGTGAAGGTGAGGGTGAAGGTGAGGGTGGAGGGGGGGAGGGTGGAGCGGGAGGGTGGAGGGGGGAGGGAGGGTGGAGCGGGAGGGTGGAGGCGGGAGGGTGGAGCGGGAGGGTGGAGCGGGAGGGTGGAGCGGGAGGGTGGAGGCGGGAGGGTGGAGCGGGAGGGGGAGGGTGGAGCGGGAGGGTGGAGCGGGAGGGTGGAGCGGGAGGGTGGAGCGGGAGGGTGGAGCGGGGGTGCGGGAGGGTGGAGCGGGAGGGTGGAGCGGGAGGGTGGAGCGGGAGGGTGGAGCGGGAGGGTGGAGCGGGAGGGTGGAGCGGGAGGGTGGAGCGGGAGGGTGGAGCGGGAGGGTGGAGCGGGAGGTGGAGCGGGAGGGTGGAGCGGGAGGGTGGAGCGGGAGGGTGGAGCGGAGGGTGGAGCGGGAGGGTGGAGCGGGAGGGTGGAGGGGAGGGTGGAGGGGAGGGGGAGGTGGAGGGTGGAGGGGAGGGGGGAGGGGGGAGGGGAGGGGAGGGAGGGGAGGGGAGGGGAGGGTGGAGGGGAGGGTGGAGGGGAGGGTGGAGGGGGGAGGGTGGAGGGGGAGGGTGGAGGGTGGATCGGGAGGGTGGATCGGGAGGGTGGAGTGGGAGGGTGGAGGGTAAGGGTAGGGGGAGGGGAGAAACAGCGTTGAGCAGAGGCGGTTGTGGCTACAGAAAATGGGATGGTAAATTTCGTCCAACGTATCTTTTTATTGGTATTTCTTGTCCCCAGTAGGCAAATAAACTAAAATATTGGATGGGATCAATAGCTAAATACAAGTGTAACTGCCACGGTCGTGTGGAGAACGAATTTTATTTATACAACAGGAGACAAAGAAAATTGTTAAATAGGGTAGAGAGGGGGAATACCCCTATTGTGGGAGTATTCCTCATAATGGCGTGGGGGGAACACAGAGGGTAGGCCTAAAAATGTTGTATTCATATATCGTTTTGTCAGTTTGTAGTAGTTGCTGCTGTAGGATATTGTGTAACTTCTTTCTGGGACGTACAACATAAACTTCAAAATTATCATGCTACGTCGGAGTTCTTACTCACATATGGGGACAGGCTTAACGCACCACACCCTAACACACATCTGAGGCTAACATGTTTTTAAAACACATTTTTACTTCAATATTGGGTATATAGTGGTGCGTGGCCAGGGGGCAGGGAAGACTTTCCAATAATTACGGCCCTTAGTGTTTGATAATGGTAATCCCAGGGTCATACAAGCAAGAATATGTCTCCTTTGATTTAGGTAAACAATTTGAATAGAAGAAAAATCTTTTTGATTCCTATGCCAGACATGACAGTATCTGAAATGCGAGGAACAAGAATTAAAAATTTTAAAAATCGCGCAGAACGAAAAAAGAAGGTTATTAAAATAAACATAAAGCAAATGAAAAATAAGAAACTACTGTTGCATGCTTAACAGTAAAGAAATAAAATAGATAATACAAGGATAAAATATACTTATCTCACTAAAAAGAAAGAAACGAGAGAAAATACTTAATACTTCTTTAAAAAATAATAATAACGCACCTGATTTCATGGCCCTCGGTATTCGCGAACTTAGGGCCGGGTATATGCAGCATACTACCTCTTTTATTTAAGAATAGTGACAGTTGAAAAATATGCTTCTAACAAAAGTTGTAAGCCGTTTTGTATTAATCTTAATGTAGGAGTTAATGGAGGTTTCCACTATGTAACGGTCGATTACCGACGTTATCGGAGAGCAAAGGTCACTTTGAGTGCAGCATATTCTGCAACAATACATTGTAAAACAAAATTACTTAACATTAGCAACCATCTACATGTTTAAAAAAATATGTTAGGCTATGACGTTTGCATGTTTGATTTTTTCTGCATAGGACTTCCAATTTGTTTAGTTTTAGTTTCGCATGGAAAAAGCGCACTGCCGTGATTCCCGGATACATATTCCCCTACTTTTTAAGTATAGGCCTATAGAATAAAATAAAAAAATAGTACACAATTGGGGGTGGGGGGGGGGATTTGTTTGAGTTTCAATTCGTATCTTGTGACCCCAAGTTTGGATAAGAAGCCAAGCAAGCTCCTTCACGTTGAAGATGTGAATTTACGGCCCTGAAGTGTCAACGATTCATTGTATGAAAATGCTTTTCTGCATCTCATCCACCCCATGCCATCTCAGAATTCAATTGTCTTATCAGGGGTGGCGGAGCGTTCAAAATATTGGGGATTAAATGAGATAAGGTGACATGTGATACGTTCACCTAAAATTATTAGGCTGAAGCCCGCACATCCCCTTCCCAGCTCCGCCGCCTCTGTCGATTTCAAGTCATCATTGATGATAGGACCTAAATAAAAACCTTGATATGAACGCATAATGTAAGTTTCGCGTAACTAGCATGGCTACTTTAATATGAAATTAAAATTGGTTCTTCCCGTTTTTCTGTTTGTTCAAACTTAAGGAAACACTTGAAATATAAAACTTAACATTCATCCTATCCATGTAATGATAATCATCGGGATTACGTAATTCCCCTTTAATGTCGCTACTGCTGCGAGGAAAATCTGGGTCACTGCCAAAATGCGTTTAGAGCAGTGATGCGGTCTAATTTGCTGCACAGTATAATTTAGTGCACTTGGAATAGCTTTTTGAATGATTTCGCCAATGTATTTTAACCCAAATCAGCACTAATGGGGCTGTTATATAGCAATAAATATTCAAGTGTTTGAAGTTTTTTCCCAAAACCGAGAATAATTGTTTGTTGTCCGTAAGTACTCATGTTAAGAGACGCTATAGCGACCACGTGTGACTTCCGCAACTGGGGATGACAGATCACACGGCGTGAGAATATTACCGAGTTTTGAGCAAGAGCAGGCTATTACCGCATTAATTTATGACAACACGTGCTGATTTTGTGATTCGTAAGCCAAGCAACAGCTCCCTGGTAATCCGGTCGTAAAAACAATAACAATACCCAGGCAAACATTTAATCCGTCCGTAAATACAATTATTATTTTGAAATATTTGTTACTCTTTGAAGTAAATAATAAAAGACACGAATTAATCTGTAATTTTATCACAATTGATGTGAAACGAGAATTTCTTTAATGTTTTCACTGCACATTAGAACTATTAAAAGCTGGGATACTTTAAACGATAGGCCAAAGGACATCGTTGCGTATGAATTTTGATTTCTTTGCATCGCTACCGTGGTTTGATTCATGACTTGTGTGTTTTTAACCTTTAACGCAAATTCTTCTGGGCCAACTTTAGGAATAGGTAGATCGGAAAAGAATTAAAGTTGTTGTATTCATATTTCATAGGAAAGAAGGGACGGGCCCAAATTTCCTAGCGTACTGTTTTACTATGAGGAGGGAACAAATTTACTGGATGGCTACGGCTTAATTGTCTGGGGCCCACATTTCCTAGGAAATAAGAGCCGGAGGCCAAAACTTACTGGGGGCAAAATTTACTTTTACACCGATCAGTGGTTGGGTGATGTGTATTGTGATTTGATAATTAAGGGATATAGGCCGAAATTTCTTGTGTGTATTTGACGGGTTATGTTAATGAGTGCTAGCCTGGGCCTAGCGCCTTCCTCATGAGCACAAGCTAGCTACATTCCATGCATCCCATCCCCAGTACCGTGGAAATAATTAGTGATATGCATAACACCCCGGGTGAAAAATGTGAAGGCAATGACATAGCGGGTAAAGATTGAAATGATAAGGCTGGTTAGATGGTTTCGTGAATTTATGCAAACTTGAAAAAGCAAACTAGTAAAAATTGAATTAACATTCGTTTACACGTAGCATGATTTCCTAAACGGTTAAACGTCACAACCTTATTAGCAGCCCTAAGATGCCCCATTGAATACTACCGCATCCAGAGATGATTCTTCCACGTGTCCACGAAAACTTATAGGTTTGAAACAAACTTTTATTTCTGGCAATCTGCTGCCCATACGGCAAATTACGGTTTACGCAATGCCGCTGCGTTCACCAACCCAACAAAACTTTATCCTTAACGTTAGTGGATTTAAGTATAACGCTCTAGCCCCGCAATGCAATGTAGCACAAAACTTACTGACACTTGAGACTTATTGTACGACAAGCGAAAATGATCAAACAACTTCACACGTTATCTTCTAGGCTGTCATAACCTATCATACAACTCGGTAATCCAATCCGATACAGCGTGACCTAAATAAGATTACGAGAATTTGCATATTCATAGCAGAATGTCCGAATTCTGATTGGAAAATACTGCAATATGATTAAACATATATGTCCATACAAGGAACTAATAAGCATGCGTGTATACCAACTGACCAATACCATGGCCCGGAGCGGTACCGGCACGAAACGCGAATAGGATAGAGCTATTTTTAGCGAAATTACCATAAAATCCTATACTTTGTTAAAACCTTTCGAGAGCTCTAATTAAAAAAATACATGGAATATCTCTTAACGAAATACAATCTTAAATTGCTATACAAAAATCTCGCTTGAGCCAGAATCTCAAGAGCAAAACTGTAAAACCTAGGAGGAGATGCATTTTTAAGCAAAAGTTAGTACAGGCACATATGAGAGGTCACGTACGATTTGATAATCTCCACTCATACACTCTGTGTATGGGTGGAGCTAAAAAAATTGAAATATCGATATATCGCCCAGGCTTACTGATGTAGAAGGTCGCATTCCCATTTTCATTTTTATGCATGCCTGATCAGTCATATACCTGATCAGTCATATACCTGATCAGTCATATGCCTGATCAGTCATATGCCTGATCAGTCATATGCCTGATCAGGCATATGCCTGATCAGTCATATGCATTGAGATGTTTTCAAATGTATTGTATACCAGCTTTATCAAAATACATCTAGGGAAAAGTCCCTTTATGGAACATAAACACCATTTTTATTAAATTCTCACAAACACTTCAAACATTAATGTCAAAAATGCAGATTCATCACACATGGAAGGAATCCAAACTAAAAACACTTCAATTCAACAAGAGTGAATGTACTCTTGTTTTAGATACAAAAAGCTTGATCAATCAACTATTGACAAACGTCAAAATCCACTCTAGTCAGCACTTCAAGAAAACAAATCCCGCAGGGTAAAAAAACCCAAATGTTTCTCAAATTTTCCACTTGAATTCATTTAAAAGTACAGTTACATTGCTGTAAGATTTCTTAATCAATAATTAGTCTACAAACTTTTGCAAATAAAACACATCATGTGCAGCAACATTTGAAATGCATTTCATGAGAACTGAAAGATCAATGTAGCACTCGCTTATCGTAATTCATATCCTGTTCATTATCAAGACAGGAAAAATATCCACTTTGTCAAGAAAGAGATTAGGGAGTTACAATTGTGATTGACAAGCACAATTCATCAAAAATGACAGAACAACATAGCACCTACGTCATACAACATTAAAGTAAATTGTTAAATTAATTAAGCACAAAAACCCCATTAAGTGTAAAGATATAGATTATTTATTAATTTAAAAGCAAAATATAAAATTTCATTGATAATTTCCATTCATTATTAATGTAAAATGACATAAATATGCCGATTTTCAATGCTCATGTCTTGTAATTCTTTTCTGAAAATCCTCACAGTCCGTAGACTTAGCTTGCATACATTGATCAATGTGGTGACAAATAATTAATACCAGAGAGCAAATCCTCTGCCCACCTCTCCAGTCCCCCACCACCAAGGACCCCACATATACAGCCATTACTTACTCTTTCTTTAGGATACTGGCCAAAGAAATCAGGATGGACGGCAAAAAGGAAAGGACGCAATGCCTCTGACGTCTGCGCACTCGTCAGATATCGTCTTGGATGGCACAACCAAATTTTCTTGCTGTTTCAAAAAGGAGAAAGAAATAATCTTATTGCAAAGACACTTTAACACTACTTCCCATTTATTTTTATTTTTTAATCTGAATTGTCACTTTACTCTTTGTCAGCTTTACTTTTGTCAATGACTAGAAGCTTGAAGAATGTTATG
This sequence comes from Chiridota heheva, assembly GCA_020152595.1. NCBI lineage: Eukaryota > Metazoa > Echinodermata > Holothuroidea > Apodida > Chiridotidae > Chiridota > Chiridota heheva. The sequence goes on from JAIGNY010000733.1 coordinate 750,368, forward strand.
GACTTAACCCTTACTATACCAGGGCTTTGAAAAAAGTGAGCCCAATTTTTTGTTACTTTTTTTTCATATGCATTTTTGACAACTTTTCTTTCATTTTCATTCATTACAAATTTGGATGGAATAGAGGCTAAGATATTTATCTTTTAAGTAATAAAAGCCAATTTAGAAAATATTGAACAAAATTAGCAAATTAGGCAATTTACAGCTAAATTTGATCAACAAATGGTCAATCTTTGCAGAAGCATTACTTCTTGTCAATATTGAAAACAGAGATTTGTGTTACACATTTGGATTTTTTATAGAATTTTCTTTCCACTGATTCTAATCTATCATTTTTAGAAAGAAAGGAAACATGAAAAAACATCAAAAATGATTATAGTTAAAAGACCCCTGAAAGCTGCAGTAGAAAAATTATTATGCAGTGGTCAAGGTGAGACTCGAACATGGAGCACTGGCGTGCTAGCTGCGTACAATTAATCTGCACCACGTAGTCGTTCAAATTGGAGAGGTAAAATATAATTCTTATAAGAAAGGCTCTAAATAGAGGGGGTATGCCTTTTATTTATATAGCAAATGAAAGGAAATTTCAAGCACTTTCAAACGACAGTTTAACGAAGCATTTGCGATGTATGGTTTGGGTACACAATTTTTTTTTGAGGAAAAATAAAAGGTCAAAAATGGCAGAAATTTATGAAATTTAAAAAAATGTCTCCAGAACAAAAGATTGCAGGTCGGGATTATAAAAATTAGACCAGAAACCAATGCTATAATATCTTAGGACTTGCATGTTTGATTTTGAAGCAAAAATGTGATCTTGAAGTTATTGTAAGATTTGAAAGAAGAAAACAACATTTTTTGTCATATTTTAGCTTTACCCCATTTCAAGGTACTTTTTCTCAAAATTCTGAAATACATTTTGTGAAAGAAATATCCAAGTGCTTTAAAATGATACCAAGATTACTCCTATAGGACTGTAGTAAAGTCCCGATTTCATTTTTAGAAAAAGGTGGTTTCAAAACGGCGATACTATAGCCGCATGGTAAAGGGTTAAATGGGGAGTTTTGGCACAGTAACAAGGGTTATGACTAGTTCTGCAACTGAGTGTGGAAATTGACTCTTTGTAAGTGCAACATGTTAATTACCTGCCAGCCTCGAAATTCAATAACATGAGTTAGACCATTTCTGCAACTGAGTGTGAAAATTATCACATGAGTGACTTTGGACTGTCTGTAAGTGCAACATGTTAATAACCTGCCAATCTGGAAATTTGTTAATAGGCTCACTCATAAATCATTTACAAGCAATATAGTTTTTGTTTCTTTGCCTTAATATATATTAGTTGTGTATTAAACTCATAACTTTATGCCAAAATAAACACTGGATCCTGTTAAGTAATTAAAGATTACCCACAAAAGCGTCACTGAAAATTCCCTGGATGTGAGGCTCAGATGTTGTCAAGACACTATACTGTATGCATTATATATTATTAGTATTCGTATTATTAGTATTAGTAGTATTCGTAGTATTAGTAGTAGTAGTAGTAGTAGTAGTAGTAGTAGTAGTAGTAGTAGTATTCGTAGTGGTAGTAGTAGTAGTAGTAGTGCAGTAGTGCAGTAATAGTAGTAGTAAAAGTAGTTCGTAGTGGTAGTAGTAGTAGTATTCGTAGTAGTAGTAGTATTCGTATTTGTAGTAGTAATAGTATTGTAGTAGTAATAGTAAGTAAAAGTAGTAGTATCGTAGTAGTCGTAGTAGTAGTAGTAGTAGTAGTATTCATAGTAGTAGTAGTAGTAGTTTTCGTAGTAGTAGTAGTAGTGTTTATTATTGTTATTATTATTTTATGTTTTGGTTGGCTGCTTCAAATTCCAGGACTGTTTTATTTTAGGTTAAAGGAATATTCCACTGATTTATTCTATTTTACCATATATACAATAGAGGACCAATAATGAAAATAATTGGGGTGTGTTTGAAGGGTGGGGGAGGGAGGGAGGAGGAAGGAGGGGGGGGGTAAGGGGAAAACCATGTTAATATCTTATTCCATTTTGAAGTTGTTACATATCAAAGATTTCACCAATGTGCTGAAACGTGACTGATGTTGTTTACAGTTGTGATGTAACAATTGCAGGTTCCAAATCAATTCTTTAAAAGTTTTTTATATTCAGGACCAAAAGGTTTTGTGGTTCCGATGCATCTTTTTCATAAGCTAATTGATTTGCAAAATTTGTACTTACTGTCATGTGATTGCACATGAAATAATTGTTCCAGGATATTTATTCATAAACCACACACACCATGCAGATCAATAAGTGTTAGCAATTAGAGACAACATTAGCAATTTGCACAAGAATTAACAACATTATCATAGCAAGTGTGTTGCAAAAACGGTTGCTCATTTATCCTATTTTAAGATTTAACATCAGCCCGCCTATTCAGTTATATTCACTACCACAACATTAGCCATATGTACAGACCATGACCCATCTGTATATCTGATATAGCATAAATCTGATGTATCGTTCATGGGGTACGGTATGGTGTTTACATTATTTAGCACTTTCACATTAAGCCATGCCCACCATGCGTATTAATGACATCTGCTGATAACATAAGCATGTACACGCATAAATCTGATGTATCGTTCATGGAGTATGGTATCGTGTTTACATTATTTAGCACTTTTACATAAAGCCATGCCCACCATGCATATTAATGACATCTGCTGATAACATAAGCATGTACACAGTAACCAACAAAATTATCATGCCCAATATGACGAAAAACGGACATACAATTGCTCATTTATCACTTTTTCAAAATTTTCATGTGCATGACATCACCCTCAAAAACAATAAGGCACATCTACAGACCATGGGCTCTCTATGTACCAAATATGACATAGATCCAGTTCTTGAGATACCGTACTTATAAGCTCTTTTCAGCAAAATTATATTAAGCCCCGCCCACAATGCATTTTAATGAAATTCAACATTGTTACATCATGAAAATGTATGTAAACAACAGCTAACATCATAATTACACCAAACATGAAACAAAGCAGACATGCGGTTGTTAAAATATGAACATTTCAAAAATTTTACATTAAGCCCCGCCTATTCGTTAATATGCATGACATCAGCATCAAAAACATCTACAAACCATGGGCTATCTGTGTACCACCATACGACATGAATCCAGTGTATCATTCTTGAGATATCACGTTTACGAGCAGGCCGTCACAAACATATGCATACATACATACATACATACATACAGACATACATACATACACACACACATCACATGCATACACACACCACCATGATTGCATAGGTTCCTGATGCTGTTCCTGATGCTATTGCGTCAGAACCAAAATGAGAATATACATTTTTCTTTCATTAAGAGTGTAGGTTTTTCTTTCATTTAGAGTGTAGGGTTTTTTTCATTTAGAGTGTAAGTTTTTCTTTCATTTAGAGTGTAGATCAGCCGATGGGCAAAGTATGTTCTTGTAAAGTGCCCTTATACCCTTTTTCAGTACAGAAACCCAAATATGCTTCTAATAATTTAGAAAGAGACAATTCAGTCTCAGAGAAATCAAAATTATATTAAATTTGCACTTGTGAAATCACACTTTACACAGCAAAGTCACTTTTCAACAAACTGGTTAGATCTTTGAAATATAATAAATCTTACACAATAAGATATTAACATGGTTAGTACACCAGTTATGTTTCTTTAATAGCCCTCTATCGAATACCTATCACATACAGTATATAATGAAAGTTCAAAAATTCAAAATGTAGTATCAACATGCAAAGTCAATTTGCATACAGGGGAGATAAACATTTTATTAGAATTAATGTGTGAAAAAAGAAACCTGTAATTCCTACATATGTTTATTGTAGGTATTCATTATGCTTTTCACATGCAAAGCAACATGGGTTGATGCATGATAGAAATATCGGCAACCAACCAGTAAAATTATGATGTTTTGGAAGATTTTTACAGCATTGGAGGGATACCTTCCCTGTGGCCTCCATTCTGTATGCTTCTGACAGGTGTATATGCAATTAAGATAAAACATAATTATATTCATGGGTTTTCTTGCTATGATGTCACAAACTTACAAGAAAATTTGCATAACTTACTATAATAACGCTCAAAAATTTAAAATGCTATAAAATGGTCAATTTGTAACCAATTTAGATGATTTCGTTGTTGTTATTTTTATGTTTTAAGCTCAAGTTGTTTCTTTATGTTTACTTATTGTTTTTCAATTCTTCATGCCGAACAGTTTTTCTTTAAGCCTACCCGCACCCGGCACCTGAATTAATCCTGAAAACTCAGGTATGGTAATTACCAACCCGACTTCCTGTTCAGTGTATTGTGTTTCCATTCCAAACAATGATTGTTTATCTGCCATTCCAATGCACACCACAGTCAAGTAGCTCAAGGTTATTTGTGTATAAGATTACAGAAAGTCAGTGCTGAGTAATCAGGGCACTTTTGTGATTGAAATCACTCGTCCGTGTTACGTGTTTTAGAGGGAGAAACTTGTTTGCAAACTGGTAATAGAAATAGCTGTGTATCATATGCCTGAGGTGATGTGTGCTTGAACTGTGAATGATTGACGGACCATTTCTCCTAAGGAAAGATATTGCTTCATGTTCACCAATGTTATTTGAATGGAAGCACTTGATTATGGTCATGAGGTTTTGAATCTCCGGCATACTCTCTATCAAAAGTTTATAACAAGAGAAAACATTCAAATGATTTCCAGTAAGTAAAGTTTAGGACAAAAATTTTAAGAATTACATAAATGGTTTTGGGTTGCCATCTTCAAACATCGCAACTTATCCATACTCTGAAAAATCTTCAAACTTTGGTCAGCCAAACTCGTCACGTTTAATCTAAAGGTTATTCTGTTCAGAATGAAAAATTATTTATGGTAAATATAGAAACTCTACAAAACTCTTTAATCATTATGTACATAGAGAATATTCATATGCACAATTCAAGTTGTCAAGAGTTAATGACATAAACTCATGGTACATGCAATGGGCTGGCCTCCCATCTAAGGGGAGTCATGTACTTTTATCCATTTGCGCCATGAAAACCATTGATAAGCACCGGCCCTATGAGCCTAATGGCTTGGATGGATTTAACGTTAACTTAACATGCGTGTGCAAGCCAGGGAAAAGATGGAGCAGGAAATATCAGTAACAGTTATTTTCCGTAAATTCATTTCAATAAAAAGTTTACTTTTCTGGAGGTCACAACCTCAGATCACATGACTGACAAAATTATGCATCTATTAGGCTTTTAACTCCTAGGCCCCTGTAGAGTTAAATTTTTACTACTAACTCTCTGTGAGCACCACAAAAAAATGTACCCAATCCACCATCATCAACATTAACTTTTAACCACCACAAGTCTACTATTTCAATACCAAAAGATTCACAACAAATTCTAGTGATCACAACCCATTCTTCTACCAATATTGTTCCATATAACTGTACTTTGGTCCCCTCAGAGCAGTCACTTATATTCAAGTACCATTTCACTTTTGTTTCAATAGTTTTAAAATATTTTGTTCTTCTATTTTGGGGAGAAATGTGAAGAGTTTTATCCCAGCAGCTCTTCAGAGTATCAAATTAGACAATTAGCAAAATTAATTACTTTGAAAGAGTTTCTCTTCCCGTGACTTGACATCAGCTAGGTGAAGTGCTTCATTTTGAGGAAACAAGGGAGTTGATGCCATCATTGCCGAAACAATATCTAAATTGCAAGTGGTTCTGTCCATGGAATTATGTCAATATAATTTCTGCAAGCAGAATATATTAATAAGCACTTTTGATGGATGAGTGCTTTTTTTTATGGCTTCTGTTAAAACCGTCAGCTAAGGTTGTTTCTACATGTCCAAAGACCTTATATGGTGAAGTAATATTTTTTGTATTGTGAAATGTTTTTAATCCAAATATGACAATCTCTCCCATAGTTTAAGCGGGCGTTTCGTGACGTCAAAATTGGGTGATACTTATTTCTAAGGTCACTTCCGGTTCTAATGAAAGCACAAGATTTCTGAAAATCTTTGATTTTACATACGGTCAGTGCATCAGTCCCATACTGTGTTTGTTGTAAAATGTGCGGCTGGCCTAGATTTCATATTAGCCTGTAAATCGCATCTAATCAGTAGCAATACACTGACACAAACAGCAAGTGGTGGTCTTGGTTTGGTTTGTTGATGTTTAACGGCAAGTGGTGGTCTTGGTTTGGTTTGTTGATGTTTAACGGCAAGTGGTGGTCTTGGTTTGGTTTGTTGATGTTTAACGGCAAGTGGTGGTCTTGGTTTGGTTTGTTGATGTTTAACGGCAAGTGGTGGTCTTGGTTTGGTTTGTTGATGTTTAACGCAAGTGGTGGTCTTGGTTTGGTTTGTTGATGTTTAACGGCAAGTGGTGGTCTTGGTTTGGTTTGTTGATGTTTAACGGCAAGTGGTGGTCTTGGTTTGGTTTGTTGATGTTTAACGGCAAGTGGTGGTCTTGGTTTGGTTTGTTGATGTTTAACGGCAAGTGGTGGTCTTGGTTTGGTTTGTTGATGTTTTAACGGCAAGTGGTGGTCTTGGTTTGGTTTGTTGATGTTTAACCGCAAGTGATGGTCTTGGTTTGGTTTGTTGATGTTTAACGGCAAGTGGTGGTCTTGGTTTGGTTTGTTGATGTTTAACGGCAAGTGGTGGTCTTGGTTTGGTTTGTTGATGTTTAACGGCAAGTGGTGGTCTTGGTTTGGTTTGTTGATGTTTAACGGCAAGTGGTGGTCTTGGTTTGGTTTGTTGATGTTTAACGGCAAGTGGTGGTCTTGGTTTGGTTTGTTGATGTTTAACGGCAAGTGGTGGTCTTGGTTTGGTTTGTTGATGTTTAACGGCAAGTGGTGGTCTTGGTTTGGTTTGTTGATGTTTAACGCAAGTGGTGGTCTTGGTTTGGTTTGTTGATGTTTAACGGCAAGTGGTGGTCTTGGTTTGGTTTGTTGATGTTTAACGGCAAGTGGTGGTCTTGGTTTGGTTTGTTGATGTTTAACTGCAAGTGGTGGTCTTGGTTTGGTTTGTTGATGTTTAAGGGCAAGTGGTGGTCTTGGTTTGGTTTGTTGATGTTTAAGGGCAAGTGGTGGTCTTGGTTTGGTTTGTTGATGTTTAACGGCAAGTGGTGGTCTTGGTTTGGTTTGTTGATGTTTAACCGCAAGTGGTGGTCTTGGTTTGGTTTGTTGATGTTTAACGGCAAGTGGTGGTCTTGGTTTGGTTTGTTGATGTTTAACGCAAGTGGTGGTCTTGGTTTGGTTTGTTGATGTTTAACGGCAAGTGGTGGTCTTGGTTTGGTTTGTTGATGTTTAACGGCAAGTGGTGGTCTTGGTTTGGTTTGTTGATGTTTAACGGCAAGTGGTGGTCTTGGTTTGGTTTGTTGATGTTTTAATGGCAAGTGGTGGTCTTGGTTTGGTTTGTTGATGTTTAACGCAAGTGATGGTCTTGGTTTGGTTTGTTGATGTTTAACGGCAAGTGGTGGTCTTGGTTTGGTTTGTTGATGTTTAACGGCAAGTGGTGGTCTTGGTTTGGTTTGTTGATGTTTAACGGCAAGTGGTGGTCTTGGTTTGGTTTGTTGATGTTTAACGGCAAGTGGTGGTCTTGGTTTGGTTTGTTGATGTTTAACGGCAAGTGGTGGTCTTGGTTTGGTTTGTTGATGTTTAACGGCAAGTGGTGGTCTTGGTTTGGTTTGTTGATGTTTAACGGCAAGTGGTGGTCTTGGTTTGGTTTGTTGATGTTTAACGGCAAGTGGTGGTCTTGGTTTGGTTTGTTGATGTTTAACGGCAAGTGGTGGTCTTGGTTTGGTTTGTTGATGTTTAACGCAAGTGGTGGTCTTGGTTTGGTTTGTTGATGTTTAAGGGCAAGTGGTGGTCTTGGTTTGGTTTGTTGATGTTTAATGGCAAGTGGTGGTCTTGGTTTGGTTTGTTGATGTTTAACGCAAGTGGTGGTCTTGGTTTGGTTTGTTGATGTTTAACGCAAGTGGTGGTCTTGGTTTGGTTTGTTGATGTTTAACGGCAAGTGGTGGTCTTGGTTTGGTTTGTTGATGTTTAACGGCAAGTGGTGGTCTTGGTTTGGTTTGTTGATGTTTAACGGCAAGTGGTGGTCTTGGTTTGGTTTGTTGATGTTTAACGGCAAGTGGTGGTCTTGGTTTGGTTTGTTGATGTTTAACGGCAAGTGGTGGTCTTGGTTTGGTTTGTTGATGTTTTAACGGCAAGTGGTGGTCTTGGTTTGGTTTGTTGATGTTTAACCGCAAGTGATGGTCTTGGTTTGGTTTGTTGATGTTTAACGCAAGTGGTGGTCTTGGTTTGGTTTGTTGATGTTTAACGCAAGTGGTGGTCTTGGTTTGGTTTGTTGATGTTTAACGGCAAGTGGTGGTCTTGGTTTGGTTTGTTGATGTTTAACGCAAGTGGTGGTCTTGGTTTGGTTTGTTGATGTTTAACGGCAAGTGGTGGTCTTGGTTTGGTTTGTTGATGTTTTAATGGCAAGTGGTGGTCTTGGTTTGGTTTGTTGATGTTTTAATGGCAAGTGGTGGTCTTGGTTTGGTTTGTTGATGTTTAACCGCAAGTGATGGTCTTGGTTTGGTTTGTTGATGTTTAACGGCAAGTGGTGGTCTTGGTTTGGTTTGTTGATGTTTAACGCAAGTGGTGGTCTTGGTTTGGTTTGTTGATGTTTAACGGCAAGTGGTGGTCTTGGTTTGGTTTGTTGATGTTTAACGGCAAGTGGTGGTCTTGGTTTGGTTTGTTGATGTTTAACGGCAAGTGGTGGTCTTGGTTTGGTTTGTTGATGTTTAACGGCAAGTGGTGGTCTTGGTTTGGTTTGTTGATGTTTAACGGCAAGTGGTGGTCTTGGTTTGGTTTGTTGATGTTTAACGGCAAGTGGTGGTCTTGGTTTGGTTTGTTGATGTTTAACGGCAAGTGGTGGTCTTGGTTTGGTTTGTTGATGTTTAACCGCAAGTGGTGGTCTTGGTTTGGTTTGTTGATGTTTAAGGGCAAGTGGTGGTCTTGGTTTGGTTTGTTGATGTTTAATGGCAAGTGGTGGTCTTGGTTTGGTTTGTTGATGTTTAACCGCAAGTGGTGGTCTTGGTTTGGTTTGTTGATGTTTAACGGCAAGTGGTGGTCTTGGTTTGGTTTGTTGATGTTTAACGGCAAGTGGTGGTCTTGGTTTGGTTTGTTGATGTTTAACGGCAAGTGGTGGTCTTGGTTTGGTTTGTTGATGTTTAACGGCAAGTGGTGGTCTTAGATTGGTTTGTTGATGTTTAACGGCAAGTGGTGGTCCTGCTTTGGTTTGTTGATGTTTAACGGCAAGTGATGGTCTTGGTTTGGTTTGTTGATGTTTAACGGCAAGTGGTGGTCTTGGTTTGGTTTGTTGATGTTTAACGGCAAGTGGTGGTCTTGCTTGCCAAAACCCTCACATTTATTAGCCTTTTTATCTGTATCTGTTTGTTTGTTTGATCATTCCAATACATCTCAACATTTTGGTATTCTGTGCCGACAGCATGTGCCAGGGGTCAAGCAATTCCATCTTATATGAGAGAGGACTTCAAAAGAAACAAGAATGCTGAAGAAAGCATTCAAAAATCTTATTCTGTTAAGAAGATATTTCAGTTTAAAATTTGGTATCATTTGTGGAGAAACGACTTCAATCAGACTAGCTGTGACATCATAGCCTCAGATTCCTCAGTCTTTATGTATTTCATCATATTTTGCCCTGCAATTTTGTGGTTTGAAAACCAATGGATTTGTCAAGAAAGTAGTCAAACATAATTTGGCAAGAATAATCATAATTTGGCAAGAATAATCATAATTTACCACCTAAAGAAAGTTTGAGGAAAAATAATTCAAATAGGAAAAGAGCTTGTAATAAATTTTTTTTAAAATACATTAACAATTGTTAAGAATGTGAGAGAGCACCAACCTTCCATAGTAGATTTACTATACCATTTCTACACACCATTTCTACACAAACAACAAAGCTTTAAACTTTAATTTCTTTTTAAAGGATTTTCACCATTTTGTTTCTTTTCAAGTATAGTTTCATAAAAGATAAACTTGCTTGATCACTGAACTAATTCTTCAACCTATTTTTAACATAGGTAAATATTATCAATGCAGACAAAATTATTTTTTGTTGAAAAAACAATAGTGTTGACCCATTACTTGGGGCAATTATGATCAATCTCTAACACACATGGCAATATCTGCTTGGGACACTGTATTTTCTGTTGCCTTGAATATCACAATATTCTTATTTTCCCCTTTATATATTGACAACAAAAATCACTTTGAAACTAGACAATGATGAATAATGAACTTTCTGTTTGACACAAATGATATTTCTTTCCCTATAAATCATTGCTGCTTGAAAACGCAGGGTGTTATGAAATGTGCTGTGCCTGAATAATAAATAGCTTTACACCACCTCACAATTTTCACAGGGAAGAGAGTAAATTTATTCCTGATTGGGACATGCATTATTTATGAGAGTTATCAAATTTTGTCATCAAGAGAAATGAAAATTTACAGCCAAAACAAAAACATTGACATGACAATGATAAGAACTCCAGACTAAATATGGGACTCAATTTTAAATGTATTTGGACAATCAGCTTCACGTTTCTTGTGCATACTTTAAAAACATTTCAAAAATTAAAAGCAGTTTTAAGTTAGGAACATTTTACACATGATAGAATATTTCATCAAAGCTCTTAAGTTATAACAGAAACACATAAATGACTTTTATCGATGGGAAAAAATGGAAAACGTAAATAAATGTTTGTCAAAAATTACATTTCATTTCAATTTGCAATGTTTTAATATCAACTGCACTTTCCATGTCACCAGCAACTTCAACGAAAGTTATCATCATAAAGTGGCAATAAGATTTCATGGTTAACAAATAATGTTTTAAAATTTCCACTTTGGCAAATCCAGTCAAAAGCTCTGTAATATATATATCAGTGTGAACTATCTTTTAATACACAAACAAAGATGAGTACCACTACATTCCTGGAAACATGTTATATATACTTTTTTGATTGAGTTATTTTCCATGTTCATGCATATATTACAATATTTACAATAAAAAGACATAACAATGAATGAGAAAATGGTGGAAGGGCTTAGAAATCGGAACTTTTACAAGAAGCCCACCGTAACTTAAATTGAATAATTAATTACAAAGGAATTGTATAGAAAAGTGAAGATAGAAGGAAAATAGGAACCCCCGCCCCCTCCCCCACCTGGTTACATAAAAAATCCCAGAGGAAAATTAATAAAGTGGTTGGGTAAAAATAGATAAGATGTCAAATATAATCATAAACTAATTGGAGATGAAAATATTAGTAAGGTAAATTAGAGTTGGTCATATTTAGATATAAGTGTCTTTTTTAACTTACCAGAAAATATTTTTATAGTTTTTATAGAATCACATATTTGATTCCAGAACTTAATACCATTAGATACAATGGATTGTTTGAAAAGGTCAGATGGGAAGAGAAAATAAATGATGGGAAAACCTGGTATTGTAGGAATGTATATAATGAATACAAGAAAGTATATTTCATATATGACTTTTAACTTACCAAAATTCTAGATAATTAGTTCAGGGATCAGACATGCCTATTTTGTGAGATAGAGAAAAAACAAAGAAAAAATGAAAAAAATATATAAATAAAACTTTGATATCTTATTTCACCTCAGCAGATATAACATTTGAGAAGACTCAAAAGAGTTAAAGAAAGGCTTTAAGCTCCTGAAAAAACCAACTACATCACAAAACATTGCAAGAACACATTTAGAATACCTAGAAATTGTATTATCTATTTTAATTCATTTCATTTCACTTACCGTATTTTTCTATTATCTAATAAACGCCCCCTGTCATTTTTATACTTTCACGCACGTTTTTTATTTGTAAGTCAACGTAACAAGTGGAAAATATGTTGTATATTCCATTAATAATCCATGCACAATAATGCTAAAAACACAAAAATTGTAAAGAAACTAATATCATAGGCCTAAAAGAAATTTATTTTTTCTTCATACAAAGGCGTTTATTTATGTTGTTTCTCATTTAATTACAAACATTTCAAATTACAAAAAAAAAAAAAAAACTAGAGATGAGTAGAGTAAATACACAAACATATTTACATTTACTCCTGGTGTACATACAGTATTACACCCCCTTCCAATTAAGATTCTCCAACACTAATCCACTCACCCATATATTTATAAAATAAATACCAAATGTACCTGACACTTGTACTAACCCCCTGGATATTACCAGGGAGATATTACATAGTGTTCATTCATCTGAATTCAAACAAGGACTATATGACATATATCAAGATCATTTCCCCAGACTGCAACACAAAAATTAAGCAAGTAGTGTCATGTGCTGAGCAACACAAATATCCAAGTGTCACTAACAGTTGATACTATATTGTATCATGCTTATCTCTCAAGTGTTGGAGCAAATATTGATACTGTCTCCTTTACTCAGACCAAGCTTTCCACAGGATGTTTACAACAAGTCCTACAGTATGTTTAATTGTTATAACATCTTAACATAATAAGATATTAACGTAGTTTTTCACCACTTTGTTTTTACAACTTTCTCTATCATATATGAAAAAACAAAAATCCATGGGAATATTCCTTTAAAGTGTTATAACGTCTAAAAGGAATAAAATATTAACATAGTTTTTTACCACTTTGCTTCTACAATTTTCTCTATCATATATGAACTAGAACGGTAAATACCGTCATGGTTTGCACACCCATGCAAATTGACACCAATATTCTATGACCCGGCCAATTATAAAAATGGCATCTCACACTCAGTCCCACATGGCATCCCATGTACCACATGGCATCTCACCCCATGTCCCACATGGCATCCCATCCCATGTCCCACATGGCATTCCACCATATCTTCCACATGGCATCCCACCCCATGTCCCATATGACATCCCATGTCCCATGTGGCATTCCATCATATGTCCCACAGGGCATCCCATCCTATGACCCACAAGGCATTCCACCCTATGTCCCACATCCCATGTACCAAATGACATCCCACCTCATGTCCCACATGACATCCCATGCCTTGTCCCATATGGCATTCCACCATATCTCCCACATGGCAAACCACCATACAGTGTCTCACATGGCATTCCACCATATGTCCCACATGGCATCCCACGCTATGACCCACATGGATCCCATCCTACATGTATGTCCCACATTAATCCAACCATATGTATCACATGACATCCCTCCCTATGTCCCACATGGCATCCCTCCCTGTGTCCCGTATCAGTGGCTTCCCACCTGATGTTCCACATAGCATCCCACCATATGTTCCACATGGTATCCCTCCTAATGTCCCAATGACGATCCTACTTAATGTCCCACATGGCACCACATACCAAGTCCCTATGGCCTCCTACCCTGTCCCACATAGTCTCCTATCCTATGTCACACATGGCATCCTACCCTATGTCAGACATGGCATCCTACATTATGTCACACATGGCATCCCTACCTATGTCACACTCTGTATTACTCGTGGCATCCCACCATGTCCCACATGGCATTCTACCCTGTTCCACATGGCATCCCACCTCATGTCCCAAAATGGCATCCCATTCCATGTCCCACATGGCATCCCAGCCCATGTCACACATGACATCCCATAGGCTCCATAAGAAGTCTCACCCTAGCTATCACAGTCCCTGATTGAGCATACTATGTATGAAAGTGTCAGTTCATATAATAACTTACATGCAAATGACTTGTTGAAATGGGGTGGGACGCAATGTCCCACATGACATCCCATGTCCCACATGACATTCCATCCCATGGCAATCCACCCTATGTCCTGCATGGCATTCCACTACATACCCTACGTGGCATTCCACCCTGTTCAACATGGCATTCCACCCCATGTCCCACATGGCACCCCACCCTATGTCTGACATGACATCCCATAAGCGCCATAAGAAGTCTCATCCTAGCTATCACAGTCCCTGATTGAGTACACTATGTATTAAAGTGTCAGTTCATATAATAACTTATATGCAAATGAGTTGTTGAATAAGAAAAAAAAGTGGAGTCAAATAATTATGCCTGATATAGCCCTTGGTGTATACAACATGGTAGATATTAAATCATATGTCCTTCATGGCCCACATCCATGTCCCACATGGCATCCCTCCCTATGTTTATAGGTAATCACATCCTGTCACACTCCCTGACTAAGCATATTAAATAAAAAAAGTCTGGTCAGGTCATAAAACTGTAGCAACTTTATGCGAATGAGCACAATGATAAAGGTGGAGTTAAAAAAAATCATGCCTGATACAACTGTTGGTGCCCAAATATTTTGAAGAATTTTAAGGATTTTAAATTTCAAGTACTACAAGAGAGACTTGAAGATCTCTGAAGAAAATTGGAAAATTATATCATTCTACAGTTATCTTCTAAGAAAATATCAAATGTAATGTAGACTTTTTAAGGAAACTAGTCTTCAATCCTATCTTAAGTATCTCTGAAAAACTTCAACATTTTTTAAATTTTAACCTTCCATAAGGATATCTGAAGAAACTTTAACTTTTTCTGAGAAACTCTGAAGAAACTTTAACATTTTCTGAGGAATTTTCAAAAAACTTTAACATTTCTTAGGAAATATCAGGACAAATCTGTGGACGGCCCGACAGACGGACCGCCGGACAGACGTACGTAATCGCCATTACATAGGTTCGCCTAATGCTTCGCATGCAAACCAAAAATTGAAGAAACAGATTAGTAAAAAACCATGTTGATATCTCATTCCTAGAAGAAGTTATTGAGCTTTAAAGATTTTTCTTGCCCGACTTTGATCAGTTCTGAGTCTAAGTCATAATTATGATGTCATCACAGCAGTTCCTATACGAAACTTCATGTATTTCTTTTGAAAATTAATTGCCAATTTTTCATAATTCAAATATAAGTTACAAGAACAGATTAAAAAACCTTTTTTGAAATTGTATTTTACACTATTCTTAAAGAAAAAAATCATTTAAACAATGTGAAATTAATTTTCAAAGAAATACATAGAGAAAAGTACAGAAAGTGCTGTGATGACATCATATTGATGACTTCAACTCAGACCAATAATCTCTTTTATCCAGACAAGAAAAATCTTTAAAATTTAATAACTTCTTGTAAGAATAAGATATTAACTTGTTTTTTCTGTCACCTGTTTCTTTTATTGTCCTCTTATCAAATATATTAAATAAATTTCATGGGAATTTTCCTGCAAGTTTTGTTTTGCAGCCTAAAGAAGATTCAAAAGTGACCTTTCATGGTGGCCTTGAACTTAAAATTTTCATTTTCACTGCCTGGTACATGGTGAAATGACATTTGTAACCTTTATATCATAAATAAACATGGTATCAGACTCAGATGTTTAAGAAGTTCAGTGCAGAACATTCTTGCTAAAAAAATTCCACCCATGTGGGATATTGGGGAAATTTTCCACAAGAATTAAAATAATTCTGAGAAAATTTCAAGATATGATGGATGTGCAGTTGTCAAAGTTGCGGACTTTGCAACCAGGATTTCCAGTAAAAAGTATATTATTTGGCAATTTCTCTTTTCCAGTTCAGAACATTTAGATCTTTTTGCCTGTCAGTTCAATCCTATCATACTCACAAATCTTGTTCTGACAGAAGGTCCGGCTGGTCCTTTGAAGGTCCGACTGGTCCTTTGAAGGTCCGACTGGTCCTTTGAAGGTCCAGCTGGTCCTTTAAAGGTCCGGCTGGTCCTTTGAAGATCCGGCTGGTCCTTTGAAGGTCCGGCTGATCCTTTGAAGGTCCGGCTGGTCCTTTGAAGGTCCGGCTGGTCCTTTAAAGGTCCGGCTGGTCCTTGGAAGGTCCGGCTGGTCCTTGGAAGGTCCCGCTGGTCCTTGAAGATCCGGCTGGTCCTTTGAAGGTCCGGCTGGTCCTTTGAAGGTCCGGCTGGTCCTTTGAAGGTCCGGCTAGTCCTTTGATGTCAGCTCTTCACTTTATTCTACTGTTGTATGTTTTGGTACAGTATTGATGGTTATATGTGTGCAGTATGATGACATGCAGAACCCCCATCACAAGAACTGCTAATATTTGGCCTAACTAACATTAGTAAGTGTTATTATTATTGCAACTAACATTTGGCCTATTTCTATAAAAATCATGATCTGATTCCTCACTAGGAGAATCCACAAACTCATCTCTATTCATCTCAGAGTCCAATGAGCTTGAATTTGATGAGCCAGACTCTACTAATAGGCCAATTATCTCATCACCTGTGTAACTTCACTTTCTCATGGGCGCTGCCATCTTTGTTGCTTTTATTCGTATTTAGGGCCTACATGGAATGCGATGTATGTAATGTTGCACAGTACTGGTAAAATTGAGCACTGTTAGTACCGACGCAAATGGTACTGGTAATACCGAAATACCGGTATTTTTACAGGTGACTACCCAAAAGTGGCAAATATGAAATAACTTGCAGTACCATGGAATTGTACACCAAAAGAAATTCCTACATTACAAAGAGCCTTCCGTTTTAAACATTAAAACATAAATATACACCTGATCTCTTAAGTTAACAAGGTCAAACTAATCCTAGAATCTCTGACATTCTGTTTGTTAACAAAAGTTTACAACTTGCATTGAAAGTTTATTCAACTCTAAATCTACACTTTTTTTCAATTCAGACACATCCATTTGTTACAGAGGGTAAATGAATTTTTAACACAAATCACATCCATATATTAACAGAATTTACCCCATCGTAATGATATGCAAGTCTTGCAGTGACTTGCGCATGTGCGTAATTGGCCGAAAGTTTTCTATTTTTAACCATCAGTATTTTTCAAACAAGCAAGAACAAGACTGTGTAGGCCTACTCTTGCAAAACTTTTGAAAAGTTACGGGTAAAATGAAAAATAAAAAATACTGATTGATTTCTCAACATTATTTTGCAAATTCTTACGTCTGGTCATGCCTTTTGCGGCCTCTAATATTAATTACAATACTCATAAATATTGAAATCCCAACAACTAAAACCTCTTGTGATCCTATTCACAACAACTGACTTGGGACTGTTTTGTACACAAATCAACACTAACTGTACTGTACATAGATTTGCAGCTTGTACATTACACTCAATGAGTTATGGCGAAGAACATGAAATTTTTGATAACCCCCCATAAATGAGGTTAAAACCATCAACAAATTGGATGGATTACTGAAATTCCACATCCAAATGGCAAAGCAACTCCCAGATTTGAAATTCTAAGCCATCAAAGGGTCAAAAGGAAAGTTTAAAAGAGCTTCAAAATGGCATCCGGAGCACATTTTATTTTGCTGTAATGTTGCGCAATATTGGCCTATGAGCCAGGGTTGGTATATTAGTTGGATATTGGAATTCAAATTGATTAGTTTGGCTTTGATACTGTAGCTTAATTTGGCTTTTTTTGGAAATGATTTGGCTCTTTTTCCGATTGGAAGAATCTTGACATATTACAATTCTTTGTTCAAGTTTTGTTTAGAAATAAATAGTTGCTGATTGTGAGGAGAATTTTCATTATGTGACTTGCAGATTATTATATTTAAGGTAAATGTGATATGAAATTTACACTTAAAATGTTCAAGACTGTTGTGAAATTGCAACATTCATTAATTGACTGATGCGATTCTCAGATGAAACTGAATGCATACTTGTCTTTTCAAAGAATTTAAATATATTCTTATGAAATTTTCTTGTTACGATAGTACTAAAAATACAGGCATATTTCATGACAGTTGGGCCTAGAAAGTTTGCATAAAAGTTATAATCCGTACTTCCCGCTCTGTACCAACATTACTGTACTACATGTACATTGCATATTCGTGAAACTAGTAGTGCACCATAACTAGGCCAGCTGTTATTGAAAGGAATAGCTGGAATATTTATGAACTTTGCAAGTTTTGCAATCAAGTCTTCCCATAAATATTATGTTCTTAAAAAATTTTAGGTGATGTACCATATTTAAATACATAAATATTTATAAAAAATAATTTATTTCTTCTGATTTTTAAGTGATTTAAAGTATCTTTTATTACTTATTCTGCAAGTACCGATACTGACGGTACTCAGCAGTACTTCAGTATTTTTAATTAGTGGTATCGTACCGTACTGGCATCGTAAAGTTCCTGTACTTTTCTTAGTACTAATATACCGTGCAACGTTAGATGTATGTACTGTTTTCACTGTGAGCATACTCTTAACTGGGTACATTTTAGCCTCATGTTTTTTTCTGCTGTGTACATATCATAGTTTGCACTACATGTAAATAATGTACAATAGAGGTAAATGACAGGTCATAGTAATCAAAATTCATGTATCGCGAGTTAACTCGTCATCCGCATAATGGCAGTACATGTGTATTACGAGATATCTTGTATCCGCACCAAACTGGTTAAAGGCCAGATATCATGTTAATGTGAAGATAAAAATACAATATAATCAGGTTTCTGATTGGTCAAAATATTCACAGAATCACCAACAAACCAATCAAATACTGCCCGCGGAAGTGCCACTACTAGTATGTAAACTATACGTAACAGATTAATTTACTTAAGAGGTGAATCGCTCTGTGACATTTAGTTATAGTAAGGCAGTAACAAAACCCACATACCAAATTTAATCAAAATCCAATCATCAGTTCTTGAGATATGTTCATGAAAGACACAAACAAATGGACAAACACTGGCAAAAACATAACCTTCGTCCAACTTCAGTGGCAGAGGTAAAAATAAGAAAGAATTGTGCAGTGATGAAAGAAGAGTTGTAGACATGGGTGTTTAAAATTCAGTTTTTTTTTAAGGAAGAGGAGAAGGGTTCAAATGTTATTATGGTTACGGTAGTTGATGTGTTGTAGAAAGGATATAAAGGTGAAGGGCTGATTGTTATGAAGAGCTCAGCGATTAAGTTGGAGGGGGTGAGGAGAGGCGAAGAGTGGGCCGTGTTTGTTACAAATCTTGTTTGCTTCGTGCCAGCAGATGAAAGTCGTTATAACTCTCTCCCTGGGCTGCACACTGTCCAAACTGACCAGAGACTACAGTTTGGGTAAAATCAGGATTATACCACTCAGTCAAGGATTGGGTAGTCAGCGCTTGAGTACATTACCACTACCCCATAACTGTAGTATCACAACGATTGTCCATAGCCAGACTGCCAGTACAGTATCTGAATTTCATTGCTTTGAAAAGAAATGAAACACAAAGCGCACTCTCCACCCCCTCCCATGGAATAGAGGACACTTACTGTATTGGCCCTGTTTTGTGAAGGTGAGGGGTGCACTTTCTCCTAGATGTCCTTGTTTGTTCTTGCCTCAGTTAAATTGCTTTTGGAGTCATCATGAAAAAGTTAAAAATAACGCTCATCAGAAATTGATATTATTCCCATGAAAGATATTTTGCCACAATTTTCTTCATCTTAGATTCTTGGAAGATTATTTTACCTTTTATATGTCATGAACACCCATTTCTTTTACTTTTTTCAGAAATTTTTTGTTCAATGTATTTTGTTTCTGCTATTGGGAATGCATCGTGTGACCAAAATTTGTAGACAATGTTCGATTTTCAATTATAAGCAGTGCCCAATGGACTTAGTATTAAATTAGTATCAGACAGCCATTTCCATAGAAACTTCGATTTGAGGTATGCCGTCACATCTTTCAAACCTGAATTAACTTTGACGCCATTACATTTGATAATCACTGTTTTCCCAGCTTTGTTTTCCATTCTAAGTGCATCTTTGTTTTCAGTTCCGGAGCCTAGCAAAAGAAACTCGTCTCAGAGTTTAACAAATCCTTATTTCCAAGTTATGAACTTTCAATTATAAGCAGTGCCCAATGGACTTAGTATTAAATTAGTATCAGACAGCCATTTCCATAGAAACTTCGATTTGAGGTATGCCGTCACATCTTTCAAACCTGAATTAACTTTGACGCCATTACATTTGATAATCACTGTTTTCCCAGCTTTGTTTTCCATTCTAAGTGCATCTTTGTTTTCAGTTCCGGAGCCTAGCAAAAGAAACTCGTCTCAGAGTTTAACAAATCCTTATTTCCAAGTTATGAACGGAGAATTGATTTTATATCAATAATTGTGTGCCTGTGCGTAATTAAGGCCATGATTGGTTCTCGTGGAGACTTGAGTAATTGAATGTATTCAGGAAGTGACACATGCTCTATTAGGGTCGCAGGGACAGCCTTTTCCTTTATTTGATTACAATGTAAGAGATGATGAAAACAACTCTGCAATTAACAAATTATTTGCGTCACAAGTGTTAGGGGACTTTGGCTCTGGATTTACAAAATTGATTAGTTTTGGTATTGAGCATATAAAAATGGAGCATTTGAGATACGGACAATGTCCTTTTGGACTTTTGCATATTCCTAGCCTTTCACAAAATCTTTATACTGTATGTTTTAAAGTTTCTTCAAAAGTTTGCAAAGATTTTACTTTCCTTAAAAGGGATGGAGCAGGGGTGTAGGAAGCAGAGGGGAAGGGGCAGGAGAGGGGAAAACTGCAGCAACTTGAACATTGCTAGAAACTTAATTTAGCAGCGCAAGTTTTCTGCTTGTATCCAAAAATTGGGGGTCTTGCTCCCCTGGGGGGTACCCTTCCTACGATCTGGGATGGATCAAGCATGAATGTCTTCAAGAATTACTTTTTTATGCTTTAATCTCTTTCAGATCAATTTTTTGACCTTTTCAAAATATTAATGGCTTTTTCATGTGGAAGGAAAGTTCCAAATTATAAGTAGAGATGCACAAAATATGTATTTTATAACTTGTAAATTAAGGTACAATTTGTCCATTAAGTATGAGCGTACTCTACGACTTACAATAATTTGTTTTCAACTCACTCCACATCCTCTGCCCTTTTGGAGTAGTCTCCAGATAATAAAACAAATTAAGTTCTATCTATTTCTCAAACAATTGCACATGATCAATATCACCAAGTTCTCATTCTTTTCACACCACTGACAAATTACGAACCCTTAGGAAATGATATTTTCCATTATAAACTTAGTGCTGAGGAGCCAATACTTTGTCGTGGTATTTGATTAAAACGGCTGCGGATGGATAGATGGGCCTCTGCCGTTAAAACGTAATTACTTGTCAGACTTGTTCAAGGCAGGCGATATTGGAAAGTTTTCAGCCGAAGATAAAACAGTGCAAAGATTAGATGCCTAAGGATGCCTAGAGTGTTAGCTTGAGAAGCTTAGCGATGATTGGAAGTCATAGGCCAAACTAAATTTAGACAATCAGATTCAAGTAAAAACTGGTCCTTTTAATTCAAAATAATTTAAGGTGTCCTGTAAGTGTGGTGTCATAAAGGGCTGTTTCTTTGTTTAATGTCCTAAATGTGAAAATGTTCAATTTTACATTCCTTTCATGGGGAACCCATCTCAGTAAAATTTGTAAAACTTTGTAATACTGTAATGTTCATTTATTTCATTTCATTTCAATTTATTTGTCAAACATATAATTACAGAAGATTTTTATTTACAATTATATTATGAAATTTACAAAATATGTATATACAGAAGAATCTATATGGTTATAAAGAAATTGTATAAAAATTGGCTGTACAACACTCCAAAAATACAAAACAAAAATGATAACAAATTTAGTACAAAACGCACCCACCCCACACACTAATACATACAATGACCAATCAGTCAGTTATTGAATGTTTGTCCAATCAGAAACTTGACTTTTATTGTATCTTACTGTCCATGTTAACATGATATCTGACCTTTAATCATTGCATATCTTTGTGTGTAAGTGCACTATACATGCAGTTAACTTCTCCCTCTTGAGAATGAAATCTATTATGTCATCCTCTGTGACAATTTCCATAGGAGTAAATCTTTAGGAGATGGGGAATAATATTTCCTTTCCTCAGTTTGGAGGGTAAAGGAGAATGATGCAATCATTCCCAATAGTTTTTTAAAGGTATTTGGACAGGTACTGTAGCAACCACTTTGCATAAATTAATACAAATGCCCTTCATTAAACAATCACCACAAACACTTTCTTACAAAATCGATCCCAAAATGTGAAAAACCCGGCTTATTTTTAGGTCTCCAAACGTATGCTCATTATACATTGGTGTTTTTCATGACGCAAGTGTAGGACAGTAGTACATACCATGACATCAAAGGTCATCCACTCCGATTGAATGACACACAATGGTAGAAATTCTCCATTTACTTTCCTTTTGTCCTTTTCCCAATCGTTTACTCACTCAATAAATATAGTAGAACATAAGTATAACTTTTTAAATTTACGTTTATTGGTACCATTTTTGTACAATCATTTATGCAGATTAAAAATTTTGTTTTAAAAATGGTTGTATACAACACTAACGTTATGTGAAAGTTACAGTACCATACAGTAATACTTACAGCCTGGTTTAACAAGTGGAGCTCACTGATCATAAAGAAATGATAGAACTGCACTTGAGTCGATATTTCCTTATTATACACAAGAAAATGTCACAAAATATTTGTAGTTAGCAAATTTACGTTTAAGTGATGATGCAATGAAACTTGATGTTTTGACGTAGCTTACTTAGATCAATAAGTACTTCGCAAAAACTGTTTGTAAACACATGATATACGTCATGCAAAAGTTCACCAAATTCACTGTGTCGTATTTTTTTTAAAGTGGAAATCCAGGCTTAATTTTCACTTTTTTGGCAATATCTCAGAAACGAGTGGAAATGTTTGATACATATATGTTTATAAAATGTTCCGAGTATTAAAAGGAACATATTTCTGGCAAAATCTCTACCTGTCTATATACCATTCAATTGTTCCTACACTGAAACATTCTGCTGCTACTGTACGCTATTGTTCAGACATTTAGAGTTGCTTTCTTTAAATCTTTCTGCTGAATTTTGCTGCATTTTGTTCAGTTTGGACAGCAAAATGCTTTGCATAGAGCTTTAAGGAACTATGGACAGGTAGTACCAACTTAATCTTAAATGGAAGAAAATGGGCTATAAACCATACAAATGTAAAAAAATCATCAAAACCGGTTAAAAATTCTACAGCATTTTGAATTTTAATGCCTTAATGCAAATTTTATTGAAAAATTTGTGACATCAACAAGCTTTTTCTGCTGAGTATAAAATCTGTACCTAACCTTTAAAATTTTCTTTAGCATCAAACATCGTATTTCTTAAACAATCACAAGGAAAAACGTTTGCATGTGGGCGACTCTCTCAACCTTCAAAAGCAATTGTTTTCCATAGTCATATTTATAACTAAACTAGAATATTAACACTCTCTAGAGTGCATACCTTTGCCCTGTTGCAATTCTATCATGCCTAGAATAATTTTTGAGTTCATTTGATCCCCACACCAAATATAATCTATCAGAAATCCTAGGCCCACCAAGATTCATGCCCAAGTTTTAATCTGTAATGAACATTTACAATCTGAACACTTGAAGATTATCTTCTGACTGGATTTCTTCTAGGGCCATACCATTGTTTTCAGTTTCATTCAAGTGAAGTATCAAGTGTTTCTTTGATGAGGGCTTAACAGCACCGCAACAGCGAGGGTCAAATTGTGCCTCAGAGGTTAGATTATTCCAGAGGTAGGAAGAAAATAAAATAGGAGTCTGAGAGAAGTACGGAGGGGGGGGGGGGCGCTAAAAGCCAGGAAGCTGGGATCGGGAGATGAAGTGCAGGCTGCTAAAAAGGGGATAAATGTAGGTAGAGGGGGTGGGATAGGAGGAATAAATATGGTTCTAAAGGGAAGCATGATGAAGGAAGGAGATAATTTTTTCTGGAAGAACTTGGCTATGGAGGGGTGAGGGAAGCTCTGAGGAGGTTGTACAGGGGGCAGGCAAGGAGGACATAGTGGACTGTGAAGGAGCAATGGCAATTGTTGCAGAGGGGTGGGGGAGCCAGTAAGGTGGGAGTGAGTAAGGTGGGTGGGTGTGACCTATTCTAAGGTGGGGAATGTGGACATTGACAATACAAAAATAGAAGAATATTTTCCTATAATTGAAGGAATTTGTCCAGAAATTAAAGAAATACCCCAAAATTGGCCATACATTTTCCGAAAGTGAGCAAAATTATCCGCAAATAAGCAATTTATTCCAAAAATGACCAAAATTTCCCATTAATGAGCAAAATTTTCCGACAATTAAAGAACATTTTTCAGGAACTTGAAATTAAAAAAATAGTAGGCCCACCCAAAAATCAAAGAAAATTGTTTCGAACTAAAGGAAATTACCACAAAAAATTCCCGAAAATCAGCAACATTGTCCAAAAATGAGCAAAATTTCTCAAAAATTGAAGAAAACTAAGCGAAAATGAAGAACATATAATAACATAACAAGTCAAAATGTTATCGAAGAGGACCATTTTGTGTATTCCCCCTTCTTTGCCCACCACTTAAAAATTTCTTTATAAAGGCATTGGATTTATGCATAAGTTACAGTAATACATTCTGTAGCCTTACAAACAAAAAACAAGTTATTGTGGATAAGATTACTGCAAGCCAAGTCATGCGTCTTAATGCGACAAGGGGACTCATGCTGATATTCAAAGGTGTTTTTTTTATCCATGAGTTATCAACACTGGTGATTTTACAGCCAGAGACTAAATAGCATTATATAGTTGAAATAACCTATTCAAGCTTATTTAGCCATTCTTAAGCTTTTAATAGGTTTTTTTAAAACCCAATTTATAGCCCAAATGAGCTATCAATTACAAAAGTTATACCCCAATTGGACTACACATTGGGAGAAATCCCAAACGGGATATCAAGCTCGATTAGCATATGTGCCAGATGGTATTTTGACGCTCCAGCCAATAAAAATATAGCTTTATTTCAATCAGAGATATTCTGTAGTATTTCCCGAGCCCATTTTATAATATATGCTAAACTCCTTCCGATTGCGCCAAGTGAAATCCAAGTATTTTAAACATTTTTAGTGAATTTTGGAATGCAGAATTCATTAAAACTACGCAACAATATGAACTGTTATTGCATCAACATAACAATCTATTTAAGCCAAACATAGCAACACAGCAAAATATCCAAAAAACGCTTAGGATATGATAAACGCTGCAAAAATCTGAATGTATCCGGGCGAGAACCTGGCTCTTAAGTTAGTTATAGCATAAGCTCAAATCCCTTAAAAGGATATTGAGCTAGAAATGAATGAATGTGTTTTTGACAAAAAGTGTCACATTTGCCCATGCGTTTCCATGCGTTTCCACAAGAATTTGTATCCAATTGTTTCTTAATTATGCCACTGAAAGTGCAGTCTTCTTTAATTATCTCGATACATGAGCAAGCATCATAATACTACAAAGCAGGAGGTAGACCATAAGAAAAGCAATATCACAATACAATTTTTTTTCTATTGGTTTCATAATTGTAAGTTGACAGCAAAATCTGTTTTCAACTCACCAAATCTGTAAAGTCTGTGTACGTCCTCCACTGTGAGATATACTCAATCCAGAAACAGCCCTGCGTAACATTCCTTGTTTCTGTCAAAGAAATGCAAAAGGTCAACTTAAAGTTTACAATTTATCTAATGATGTCCACATTTATAATCAACATAAAATATAAAAATAAAAATATTAACAACTGTCAAAGATTTTGCAAAATGTTATACAATATAAGGTTCTTATAACTTTATAAATATAAAATATACAGTATGACACATGCAAACAGCACTTTGCGAAACAATAACAATGTATACTGCAAGTAAGTGTAAATTTAGAGATGGCTAAAACAGGACAGAAGATAACTTAGATAAGAAATAATGCACAAAGAATTGTAGGCCAAACAAGTGAAGGCACATTGCCCACTGTGCATTGAACTCTGCACTTTTTGTTGTCCAACAAAAACAAAATAGAAAATCCAGAGAATTCAATGATTTTTTTTTTCTGTACATTTTTCTACAATTCTCCATTATCATTTGGATCAGTTTCAAAAAGTCTCAAAATGTAAAAATTGGACTTAAAAGGCAAAATTAGCATACAGTGCTGGCTGCCCATTGAGACACATAATTTTGTGTTGTGTCCCCATATCATAACTTTTGTGCCCCCTCTACCTCACACACCTACCTCCTCAAACCTCCAATCATTCTGAACAAGAAAGTCTCTTCATGTGATTTCACATTAAGGACAAAAAAAGAAAAAAAACCAACAATTGAGAGTCTGCCAAATCATACATCACTAATTTTGTAAAAATAAAAGAATTCTCAAACTCGGATCAACTGAAAAATCAAAGTATGCTAAATTTGACAGCTCCACAATACAATTTCTCTGGAATATGTAATCCATCCGTCTGCTTTGATGGATCCTTAACAAGAAATGCACAACCTTTCATGCTCACCATAAAACTGATCATCAAAACATAAAATGGATAAGCCTCCACTACAACATTCACATCATGAACTTTGTGAGCTGGCTAATAATGAAGAATTGTTATTTTCATGCAGAGAGGTTTTGACTAGTGAGTACCAGGTAGCATGGAATTAATAAGGTATCACTCCACCATCCAAAAATGAGAACCCTCAGAGAAAAGGCTAATAAAAATATTTTTGAGAGGTCCCATGTCATGGGACAGGTAGATAAGAAGTTGAAAATTTCAGGAATGGTGTAGAGAAAGGATAAGTCTTGACTATGCATATCCAAACTTGACGCGATTTGTTTCAGTAAAAGTTTCATGGGGAACTATTTTACCATGGACCATTGGTGAAGGTGTATAACACCTCTTTACTTCAGCCCAAAAAAAAAAAAGGCCAAAACCTCTGGTGACCCCCTATTGAAAGTACGCTCATCCAAAGAAATTAGATGGTACTTTTGTAAACATCAAAAGATCCCAATTCAATAACATTCTGGTACAAAAAGGACCCCAAACTTAACTCGTTCATATAGGCTTTCAATGGTGTTAATAATTAGTTCCATGCTACCACCAGTGTTGTTTGTATGTACATCGCCCGGCACCTGTTATTTTCATCCTTGGAAAGAAATATGAAAAGCTCACAGGTGGCAAGGATCTACTGATAGGTTAAAATCCCTTGACCTGCCAAGATCAAAATAGCTGACACAACTCATTTCAAAACCAAGTGTTCATATTTTCAGAGTATCAAATGTAGGCTTAATAGGTAGCACAGAACTAATTAAGTATTACTCTGCCAGCCCAAAATGACAGAGAATGGGCTACTCAAAAATATTTTTGAGAGGCTAAAGGTCTAGTTTAGTGGTCAAGCATGTCCATGTTATATAAAAGAGGACTTTAAAAGAAACAAAATGGTGAAAAAAGCATTACAAAATCTTATTCTGTTAAGGAAATATTCAAGTTTAAAGTTTGGTATTATTTCTGTAGAAACGACTGAAATCAGACTAGTTGTGATGTCACAGCCTCAGATTCCTCAAAGTCTTTATAGAACTTAGGAGTTTTTTAAGTTCCAGTTCTAGATGGATCTCACAGTATACATGTTGCACCGGAACCAAAACTTCACATATTTTTTGTTATGATATATTCTCCACAGCAGTACATATTCAATGCACAAAATTGTAATTGCCATGTCTTTTAAAAACTGTAGTGCATCAGCGGCGGAAAAGATGAAAACAAGAACCCAAAACTTGAAAAAGGATTTTGAATTGGAAATTTAACAATAGCACTTACAGTTTTGAGTTACGGCTGCTCAATGTTAGATTAGTTTTTAATTTATGCAAAATTTGTGATGATGTATGACTGGGCAAACAGATCAAAATCTTTAGGTAATTCTTTAAATTTCTCTCCTAAATCTCAGTCAGTGAAAATGATGCGTGTCTATTCCTGCTAGAATTTGATTGTGGGTATGGCAAAGGCTCGAAACCTTTTGGTCAGATTTTGTTGCACCATTTCATAGAATAATGAAGACATTTACAAATCAAAGGATGTACAAAAGAAAATGCCAAGGGTGCCCTGTAATACATCACAAAATTTGCATAAAATATGCAAATTGAGATTTAAAACTGCTGTAAAATGGTTAATGTTGAACTGATTTTAATGAACTGTTTTGCTACTATTATGCTTTTTAAATCTACTGTACATGTCTATGAACCTTCAAAGCTGAAACTATTTCTTTCCAAATTGGCATATTATAGCATATATTTGTTTCAAGGATGAAAATGCTGGGCAGAAAGTTCCGGTTCCAGCCGGAACTGGGAATGCTGGTTCCAGCCAGAACTTGGAAAGACGGTTCTGGTGCATCCCTAACAAAGCTATCAGTTTCAATTGATCTCAAATGTTATCATTAGATGTTTGGCAAGAGCAAACAAATTTGGATAATCTTACAAGACTCTTATCTGGAAGTTGAAGTTTGATTAGGATTCTACAGACAAAACACACAAATAGCGATCTATTCTATTTTGTTTTTAATGTACATGAGTAAAGCAGATAGGCAAAGCATGTTCTTGTAGAGTGCATGAACATCTCAATTATGAACAAAAAATGGTTCCAATAATTTAGAGGAAGGCAAGAAATTTGCAAAGAAATGCATACAAAATTTGTCTTGGACTTGCAAGTACTGTACAAGTTTTTTTGTTAGACAATTCAAAACTTTTTAGCTCTAATATTTCTTAGTGTGTCTCTATATGGTTTTTGCTTGAGAAGAAAATAAATTTGGAGGCCACGATGGCTGGAGTTTTTTAGTTTTCATTTTTAGAGCTAATTTGACAGAGTGAGCTAACAAACAGTCATTGACATAATCATAGTAGCAACATAGCAAAATAGGCCAATGCAAAATGTCCTAGATAGAGTTCAAGTTTTGAAGCAGTATATTAAACCCAGGATTTTGAAGGGTGGGGTGGGGGTGGAGTGGGGTGGAGTTGGGGTGGAGTAGGGGTGGAGTGAGGGTAGAGTTGGGGTGAAGTGGGGGGTGGAGTGGGGTGGAGTGGGGTGGAGCGGGGATGGGGGTGGAGCGGGGAAGAGCGGGGTGGAGCTGGGGTGGAGCTGGGGTGAAGCGGGGGCAGAGCGGGGGTGGAGCAGGGGCAGAGCGGGGGCGGAGCCGGGTGGTGCAGAGCGCGGGAGCGGAGCGCGGGGCGGAGCAGGGTTGGAGCGGAGCGGGGGTGAAGTGGGGGTGGAGTGGAGTCTCTCAGTCTCTGTGAGCCTCATAACAGACTTAAAAGATTTTTGATTTGTCTAGACAGCTCATACACACACAACTACAGTTTCTTTATACGAGGTATTAACACAATGAATCTGCTATGATTATACTGTGTGCACTTCATGCTCATGAGCATTGTTACATTAATCATGTGTACAGTATGTCTCACACCAAGGAATTTATCATGCCTGTCCTCGAAAAGAATAATGTACTGTAGTACAGTATTTAATGGCTGAAAATTATTATTATAGCGAATGGAGTGATGATTGATGGCGTGTCACAAAATGTCATGTCACAAAAGCTTTTGGTTTAAGAAGTTTCATGCTGTGGCCACGAAAATTTTTGGTAAACTGATGAAAGAGGAAGTTAGATTTAATTTTATCCATTATGTTTGTGTCATGAAAAATGGAATCTACCACTATGCAAAATCAAATTACTAATGAGTGTGAGTGAAGGGGTAAGTAAAACATGTCACAAAATGTCAGAGAATTTGTAATACATCTGTTTATGTTCATTTTGTCACAAAATTTTCAAAATGTCACAGATTTTTGGACAATTTAATGTTGTCACAAAAAGTCACCATGTCACTAAAATTCTCTGCATTATTTGAATTATGAATAAATTGGAAAATTTCTAGTATAGCAATCACTGCTACTGTCTGTAGCGTTTACTGAAGTAAGTTTACCATGTGTTTCTTACAGTTTTTTTTTTTTTATTCTTTGAGAAAAAAAAAAATCATTTTTAACAAAACAATTTAAGAAGAAGAATTTCAGTTATATTTATTTAAATCAAATTGATAAATCATCAAAAATTCTAAATATTTTGTTATTATTTTATTTATTCTTTGGAGAAAAATAAAATACAAAACAATTTAAGAAGAATATTTTAGTTACATTTATTTAAATCAAATTGATAAAATCTTCAAAAATTCTAAATATTTCCAATTAATTTTATAATGGAATTAGAGCTGTGAACGTTAGGGATTTTAGTAAACGTGTACACGCCAAAAAAAGCGAGCATGTATCGTGTACACGAGTTTAGTACCGTAATTTTCGGAAATACACCAAAATTGCTCCAAAACTACAAGGCGAAGTAAAAAAATAGCGCAACTAATGTGGCAAAAGTACTGACTCCATTGCCCAAATAGACGCTTTCCAAATCGTAAAAAGTTTACTTCTACAGTACAAATCATCATTTTTATGGAAAATATGCATGGAAATTTAGTTTAGAAAGAACAGATAACTTCCTTTCAATGTCATTTAAACTCAACATCGCGTAACTTGTTTGTCCTATTCGCTACGGCTTTCTAAGTTCTATGAAAATCTTGCATACTGAGGCCTATGATATACCTCGCCGTAAAATATTTCAAAACTACGCCACCACCAGGAAGTTCTGAAATATTAGTCCTCTCGAAAAAATGGCCGCCTTCTTTGCGAAGCATGCAGAATTCAGCTTTGTTAAAACCTTTTTCTGTTTATTTATTATGCAATATTTTTTCTTTCTTGCAAAATTTATTTGACTCATCAGGTAATATTTACATGTAAATGTACTGATTGTCACGATTCAAGTGTTTTTTGGTCGATGAAACGGGCCTTGATTGCGTGGGATTTAAAGCCTTATGGCCTAACGTTAGGCCTATTGTTAGTTTCACTGTTTACTGCTGCACATTCACGGTGCATTTTACAAGTTAGATTACTCAGTTTTCGGCGAAATCAAAGTGCATAATATCCCCATTCATTGGTGATTACTGCGCATTTGTGATTCGCACATTTAAAAAATATTATGCTAATCGGGTTTACAGTTTGTAAAAAATCATTGAATGGAATTTTGTCAGCCGAATGTGTGTGTGATTTGAATCATGATTATTGATTTTCAACGGCAAGACACTAGGCCTATAATGTATGAAAAACGATTATACTCGCAATGAAGTATTTAGTAAACGTTTACAAGATTTGCGAGCGTGTAGCAAGTACACGCTAAACGGTCACAGCTCTAAATGGAATACAGTTGTACTAGGCTTGGGCGATATTGAACATAATGCAATATCGATATATCGCCTGAAAAATATCGATAATATCGAAATATCGATATGCAAATTATAGGACGGTCATACGTAAGCTGTATGTACTGTTCTGGGCAAGGTAATCTCGTCTCGGCTCAAAAAATGTCAAGTAAAACTTTTTGTACAAATTAACAGAAATCACTGCAAAATATATACATATGATCTTCAAATAAACACCCATTATGTTTAAAAATGCTCTTTACATGGTTTCTATCTCAAAAGATCAATCACAGAAACTTTGAAAAGTTTAGGCCTCGGCATATTCTTAAAAAAAAAAAAAATGTTGTGGAACTGGTATTAGGCCTACACTGTATGCCTCACAAAAATCGGCTCCAATTCTTCTTAAAATTTTATAACTCACTTACTTCTTATGAAAGTTGTACTAAAGAGGCATTATTTTGGTAGCATTATATGGACTTCTAGAAATTCAGAAGTCCATATATGATGCATATTATTGAATTTCTAGTCTGCTTCTATCATCGCACGAGTGTTGTCACTAAGAAGAAACAGTGATAGATGGTAGGCCTATGTGTGTACATAGTAAAGTACTGTACAGTAGTGATACTGTGTGTATGTAGTTACTGCACTGTACATTATCTGATCGATCTGGCAAGACCAGTTTGTCACTTTTACTTTAGACTTTCTGAACGAACAAAATAGTGAGAAAAACCTCATAATTTTGTCAGTAATTTGTCAATTAATGACTGTTTGATTTAAAATTCAGATTCAGTATTCCTTTTGAGGAAACTTAACACGATGTTTGAGGATTCAACATCTTATGATTTTTGTTGTCTGAACATCGTAAGCCATCAAGTATAAAGTTGAAGTATTGCGCAATGCCTCTGTACTCCGCGAGTCAAGTGCTTTTTTTGTTTATGGAAGGATTTTTGGGTAATTGTTATCACAATATTAATGTTTTAATAAAGTTTTATCATAACTGACTGCCTCAAACTTTGATATAAATGAAATTTATTAACTTTTTGTGGCTGCTTAATAAAAAATACTTGGATGTTTGATAGTCATGTTTAGTTTTGTAATAGTTCATGTATTGTGTATTATTGAAAAAACATAATACGATATGTCGATACGACCCTTGAACTCAATATCGGCCATATCGATATGGGTCAATATCGAAATATATCGAAATATCGATATATCGCCCAAGCCTAAGTTGTACTACAAGAAACACATTTTGCCAAAGTTTTACAGCTATAAGTTGAGATTTTACCAATAAATCAATTAGATAGTAAAGGTTAATACTGTAATTAAGGATAAATTAAAAGTAATAATTTTATGTGGTTGGTGATATGTTGCCCTGTTGGGAAATTTGCATCACAATGCAAGGATCAAAATTTGAAATATCACTGTTCCGGTAAAACAGTGTTCTTTTCACAAGTATGTGGCATCAATGATTAGTAACTTGAATTCTGCTAAAGAATGCATGTTGTCAAACAAGATTATCACAAAAATAATTTCTTCCAGTAAGAAAAAGCTTTTCCCACTTTTGCCTGTACTATAATTGTCAGCACAATTAATCATAAATACACACACACAATGCTTGCACATGTATGTACGATTGTGCACAACTGGATGCTACATCATGTAAATACTAATAATCGGTATACATATTTGCTCATATAAATCAATAAATGAGTTGCAAGTTAAGCCCATTTCAAAGAAATGTTTGTGGCATAAAAGTTGGAATAGTGAAATCTGATACGGAACAATATTATTTGAAGTACTGTTCCATGGAACAGTGGCATAAATTCTAAATTATGACCCCTGCATGACGCTTGCCAGAGTTGAATTTTATTTGGCACTTGTTAGATCATTGGAGGACCAGCTCACTTCACTGTCCTCAGTTGAGTTGTATTGACAGTACATTAAAGGTATATAGACAGGTAGACTAGCTAAAGTGATTTAAAATCCACTAAAAAATAGCAGAACATTTTATCAAAATTTAGCTAAAAATTGGGCTTTTACAGCTTTATGAAGACTTTTGTGCAAATATACCAAATTTTGTGTTAAACTGCAGTTGTGATGTATGAATGGGACATAGTTTGTTTTCTTGTTAATTTGAAATTAAGGAAGAAATATATTGAACAACAAAAGCAATTTGCAATGTTTTCCTGTTCATACATCACATTTTTTTAATATACAGTACAGTACTGAAATATTTTCAAACTTTGATTACACATCTCTTGAAAATTTGGGCATTTTACAGCTTTATGAAGACTTTTGTACAAATATACCAATTTTTGTGTTACACTGCAGTTTGTGATGTATGAATGGGACATAGCCTGTTTTCTTTTTATGTTAATCTGAAATTAAGGGAGGAAATATAATGAACAACAAAAGCAATTTGCAATGCTTTCCTGTTCATACATCACATTTTTTTAATATACAGTACAGTATTAAAATATTTTCAAACTTTGATTACACATCACTTAAAAACTACAAAAGATATATTTT
The DNA here is from genome assembly GCA_020152595.1 of Chiridota heheva. Taxonomy (NCBI): domain Eukaryota; kingdom Metazoa; phylum Echinodermata; class Holothuroidea; order Apodida; family Chiridotidae; genus Chiridota; species Chiridota heheva. The sequence goes on from JAIGNY010000733.1 coordinate 784,174, forward strand.
AAATTCGAAGACTATTACACTCAGAATTTAATACTAAATTTAAAACTGTTGTACCTCCATAGACCTTTGAAGGGTCTTCAGCAAACAATATAAGAAAGAATTATTGATGAAATGGATTCAGCAATGATGTTGATGAAATTGAGAAACAAGAGTGGACATGTAGAATAGTGTCCCAAGGGACGCAACGAGAATATCAGTCCAGATGCTACGCCCTCTTCTACAACCTGTTGGCTGTTGATAACTTTGACAGATGTCCTAATTTGCCACTATGACAGACCTAACAATTATAGTTACAGGTTTAGGCCCAGCAAAAAATAAATAAATATTAGCTTTTCACCCTTGCGCACACCAGTTTTGAGAGGAACCCAGATTTATTTTGTTTTCTCTCTGATCAGTCATTCAGCGTTTGTACTTCCGTTTCTTTCTACTTTCTAACGAAATACGAACGATTGCTCCAGCAGATAATTTTCAATTTTTATTACACCTGGTGTGGTTGACCTCATCTGAAACGCTTCAAATTAATTGGCTTGGAAATAAAACAAAAATTGTGCACCCACACCACTTTTCCAACTGGCTTCAAGTGAAAAGCTAATAATTGTTTCTGCGGGGCTCATCATTCATGCCCTGTATATTTTTCTGTTGTGGCCCCAAGCATATACAAGTACTGTAATTTCAAGTCTAGTAATGTTGAGTATATGCTGTAATCTGCCATTCCTTAACTTAAGAAATATATCAAGAATTTCACATCGAAAACAGAATGTGAATTTGGTGGAATTTGGTAATAAACACATACAGTATATTTTATAATCCACACTCAAATATACAATATATGGCGCTAAAAGGTTTTGTGAAAATTTGGGCAAAATCTGAGTATTGCTGTACAATTTTGGCATAATGTATTTCTTGTAAAACAACTTTTATTCTGTTATTAAAATAACTTAATTTGATAGAAATTTGGATGATTTTATTAAATTGTTTTTAATAATTATATTTGAAAATATTGTCGTTCAATTTTTGTTTTAATTTAAGACATATGCCTAGGAACTGGGGGTCACAGGGGCACGTGCCCCCAATGTTGCAGTGACCTACATGGTGCCCCCTCAACTAAGTCAATTATTTACCATTGAACTAGTGTTGTAGCTTATCTTTGTGCCCTTCCCCCTTCCCTCAAGAACATGTTTCTACACCTATGGTTCAAGAATATAAAAAAACATAATGAATAATGATAATCTAACAAACGCATAGTAAATATACTTTATCAAATCAATTTACCACTATACTAGGATTTTTCCAAAATTTGTAGGGACTACAAATTTTATGACTCATACATCTTTTCCAAAGTTTCAAGATTTGGACTTTTAATAAGTATTTATTTGGTTTTTTTGGTCGATTCAGAAATATCCTAACATAACAATTAACAAGATGACAGGCTTCTTTAATAGAACAACAAAATTAAAGATGCCCAGAATAAGTAAAGAAATTTAATCTTGACTTTACAGAATTGGAGCTAACCACCCACTCAGCCTCAGGCAGGCAAACCATTCCACCCACTATAACCCTCTTGAGAAGGTCTAAATTGCTGAACATCAATGGGCAGCTCAAAAAATATCCATTCCCCCCCCCCCGTGACCCCCTCTCCCCAACCCAAGGTGGGAATATAAGGGGGTTACAGAGGTGGGAAATCCAGGGAGGAGTTCAAGAGGTGAGAAATCTGGAGATTGGAAATCCAGGGGGTTCAGGGGAAATATGGGGTATCTAGAAAATCAGCTCAACAGAGGAGGAGGGGGATGTGCATACTTTTTGGAATTGCCCACATCCGTGAGAACTTTTTAGACTTTAGTTAACTTCAAACTGTTGATCATGTGTCACATGACGATAAGCTGAAACATGCAGGAAATTACAAGTAAAACTCAAAGCATCACTATAGGGCGAGTACCATATCAGGAATTTAAAAACTTGAACCATATCGCCACAAACTCTTCTCAACAACAAAATTAATAGCTCCATGGCAGAACCAAGAATTTGCAACTTCAGATTTGTTCGAGAAATTCCTCCGACCTTACTTGGGTAACAACATGTACTAGCACAAGTCATGATAAAGGCCCTAAATATGAATTACCCGTTACTCTACCAAGAGGCGATAGTATCGCCTTTTTCAAACCACCTTTTTCTAAAAATAAAATCGGTACTTTACCACAGTCCTATTGGAGTAATCTTGGTATCATTTCAAAGTACTCGGATATTTCTTTCACAAAAAATAACTTTTTTATGGGGGTCATATTACAGGATTTTAAGAAAAAGTACATTGAAAAAGGGTAGAACTCAAAAAATGCTAAAAGAATTACAAAAAAACTTTTTTTTTTTCTCTTTCAAATCTTACAATAAGTTCAAGATCACATTTTTGCTTCAAAATCAAACATGCAAGTCCTAAGAAATGATAATATTGGTTTCTGGTCTAATTTTTATAATCCCTACCTGCAATCTTTTGTTCTAAAGAAATTTAATAAATTTCTGCCATTTTTGACCCGTTTTTTCTTCAAAAAATCGTGTACCAAACCGTACATCGCGCATGCTTCGTTAAACCGCCATTCAAAAGTGCTTAAAAAAATTCCAATTTGAAGGACTACGTAGTGCGGAGGAAATGTACGCGGCTACCATGCGAGGACTCCAGGTTTTAGTCTCACTGTGACCACTGTGTAATAATTTTGCTGCTGCAGCTTTCAGGGGTCTTTTCACTATAATCATTTTTAATGTTTCTCATCTTTCTAAAAATTATAGATAAGTATCATTAGAAAGAAAACTTCATAAAGAATCTAAATATGTAACAAAAATCTGTTTACAATATTGACAAGAAGTTATACTTCGGCAAAGATTGACCATTTGTTGACCAAATTTAGCCGAAAAATGTTTAATTTGCATGTTTTGTCCAATATCTATTAAATTGGCTTTCATTACTCAAAAGATAAATATCTTAGCCTCTATTGCAACCAAACTTGTAACGAAAGAAAATGAAAGGAAAGTTGTCAAAAATGCATAAAAAAAAAGTTACGAAAATTGGGCACACTTTTTTTAAAGCCTTGGTAGAGAGTAAGGGTTAAGACAGTAGAGCTGTGAACGTTCAGGGATTTTAGTAAACGGTACACGCCAAAAAAGCGAGCGTGTATCGTGTACACGCGTTTAGTACCGCAATTTTCAGAAATACACCAAAATTGCTCCAAAAGTACGAGGCGAAGTAAAACAAATCGAGCAACCAGTATGGAAAAAGTACTGACTCCATTGCACAAATAGACGCTGAGTTTTGCTTTCCAAATCATAAAAAGTTTACTT
>JAIGNY010000733.1:792500-795000 GCA_020152595.1 Chiridota heheva
TTAAAATATATTTGTGAAAATATGTGATATTTATGCAGATTAAATTAATAATACGATTGAGAAATGAGAACGTTTGGAAATGCAATGTATAGTTATAAATATTAAAATACCTGTAATAACAGGCTCAAGTCCGCTTGATGTCTCATTGTGTCTTTTTTCTGGGCTAATATTTCCACAAACACAACTACTGTACCTTCATTTCTTTATAATCCCTTTTATTTTAAGTTCTTAACATTCTCTCCGGAGTCCTTTTGTCTTGTAAAATACTTTGTTAATCCATTATAAATACCGGCGATAACAATATCCCAAATCACAAGACGATTCACCCATAGATTCACAACCAAACCCACCCTACATGCACTGTGCAAGACTACATTAACTTCAATTACAACACAATGTGCACGAAGGCCCCTGGATATGAAACTTGTGAATGAATATCATGACTATGACTTCAGTGCCGTAATTGGTCAAAAAAGTTTACTTAATTCCCACTGTATGTAAATCAGCGCAAGGGGTGATCTTTATCTCAGTACTGTAACAAGTTAGCAAGATTTATATCTTTTTCACTTGCCTGCCGAAGGGCCGATAATTTGTGCCTTGACGCTGTGTAGCATATTTTCAAAAGTTTTTAAAGTTTAAATCTGGGGAAAACCGGTCAATGATCATTATGGAATGATCATTATGATCATGATCATTATGGAATAAGACGATGCAAAATGAAGATAAATTCTCCGTGCTATCAGTATCACACACCAGGAAGCTGGTATATGCTTCACAATTAGATCACTAGAGAAAATAACCACTTATCCCCTCAAATTTGTTTTATTCCTTTCCGATCTCATTTTCATGTGTAAAATATACTTTCGAAAAACTGCTCTGGTCAAAATTGTTCAGATTGAAAAAGAATGAAGGATTTATGCATTTTGTTTGGAAAAATTTCTTTCTTTTCCTGTAATTATGTTTACTCATAAAAGCACTAGCGACGATGGAATCTTCCGTTTGAGCCATGGCACGTGTGATTCGCTTGGGGTACAAGCTCAAATGATTTCATTGGTTCGAAGTAGAGCGAGTTTATATATTTGTTTGTGGACCCGTTAGGTGATAGCCTTGTCGGTATGCATAAATTAATAATATTATCTCTCCATATCATTTCACAAGTAGAAAGAACAAACAGAATGTCCAAATACAGATGTGTTTTGCAGTTTTATACGATTCTGAATAACCAAAAATATTGCTTATCATAGTAAAATGTTTCAAATCAATGTAGAACTAAAAATCGTATCTGCAGTGTGCCAAAGAATTGATTTTACTTGGGTGTATGTATGTAAGCAGCTTGTGTTGTAAAAATAAAATGTTCTTATACAAGGTCCGGTTTAAGTATGAAATACAATGTAATTCAGTTTAATTTTTAATCATGATGTATTCAAATCACATATCATATTATTTGTATAGAGATCGCAGGTAATACACTTTTTTTTCATTTTGAAGAAGAAAATACGAAATTTGGTGAAAAGTGGGCCACTACTTTTCATTAGCGGGCATTTTCATTAATGTGCACTCCTGCTCGCGCAGTTTTGGCAAATACCATATAAGGCTGTAGGGCGGGACCCTTTGGTGGCTTAAATATAATTGAAAATGCCACCGCGATGGCATAGCAAGAATGATTATTGAAGTTGCAAAAAAAATGACAATTACAGAGAGCCTTAGAGAGGTATTTTCCCACTGTAGGCTATATGCAAATCAGCAACAATTGTACTGCGTGATCAAGTACATGATGGGTAACATCACAGCGTAAGATAATACATTAACAGGCTTAATTTGCATCTGTTTTATACCTATCCAAAAAAAATATTTTCTTTTTACATAAAAATAAAATAAAATCATCACTATGAATAGAAATCGTGAGCAAACAAGGGCATATGGGTGGCCTGTCAACACAGGCTTTTCATATCTTTTTTACGTGACTGGCTTGGGACATCGGAAACTGTTTAATGCCTTTTGGTTTTAGACTGACAAATGGGTAAAATCTGCATCATTTGAGGGGCAAATGAGGGTAATAAAATCACTTTACACGCAAACAACATTGAACTTTATTAATATATTTTATTTATCAATGCCTCCGTTATCATTTTCAACATTATTTACAGAAAATACTGTTATAGAAAGAAGCATCTTCAGCTGCTATCATATAACATTTGTCATATAATATTTCCCGGTCCACTCGATGGTTTGTGGTATACGGTTTGCTATGCAATAGTGTGTGGGATATATAGGAGCGGGGAAAACCCCATTATCAAAAGAGATGAAAAAATAATATGTTGAAACTTCTAGAATTTTTTTTTCTTCAATGTTTCTATAATTTATTTTTTAAGAAAGAGACAATGTAAAAATGATTCCTTTCAGAATAATGAGTGTTTATTTGAAGATTTATGTACAAATTTCCTATTCAATTCTGTAATTTTACTTCAAAATTTGTACTTTCCATTTTTTGTTCTAAAGC